>CM050422.1:30667349-30707349 GCA_027564155.1 Gymnocypris eckloni scoliostomus
TGACTCTTCATGAAACTGACCTCTAATGTCACAGCGCTCGCTCTTCTTAATGGACTGCGTATCATCTGAGTGGGTTGACATAAATATATGTGTCCTTGGTTCTTTCAATTTCCATTTCGTTCAGGCAAAGTATTGTCTTCTTGTTTGACAGATGCAACAGAGGGTCCTTGCACTACTGCACTTACTGTAAATAGCTTTTTAATAGCTATGTGACTGTACAACCGCGTTTAACTGTCAATACATGTTTCTGAAACACATAAGAGCTAACCTAGAGGTGTAGTTAGAGAAATCTATGGCAGGATGGGATGTGTTTTTAACGCTGCCGTAGTTTCAATGCATTCAGTGCCATAAAAATGAAAAGCGGTTCTCGCCTGTTCAATACAAAGAGAGTCCCAACAATTTTGCAGTTTAGGGGCAGTCAAATCGAAGCAGCTCTTACCTCGGGGTCTGGTATCTGTGCAGCAGCGTTGAAGATGTGGTGTGAGATCACCACAGCCGTCACGCTCATCAGCAATGGGACGAGGGTAGGCGGTTGATGCCTAGGCCCCTCCATCGCCATTTTCCCTCTTCTTCTCCCGCGTCTCATCCCTCCCCCTGCTGCTTCTGTCTGCCTGGAAGACTGCGCAGGACCACAATGGTGCAGGTGATTGATGGACGTTCAGTGTGAAACGGCCACAGCTCCCCTGCATGAATGCTGCTCTGGTCTCTTGCTGTCCTGATGCTTCCAAACAGAGATACTACGCTCTCCGCCTGAGCCCGACCCAGAGAGCCAGCCGCTCGGCTAAAGGCCATTAATTAATTAATAGCCCCGGTGTCGTTTACAGCCCTGCACAGAGAGGTTACAAGAGTCGTGGGGGGAAGGGACTTACACGGAAAGACACGAGTGGATCAGAGGAACTGTGTAACACACTCTGTATTTTGATCTCACGCTCATTGTTGATGTAATGCTTGCTATGCATCTGCGTATCTGCTGCAACAGATTTTCTGATTATCATGTGAACACAGTTGTTTCCACTAAGATAAGGACAATTTAGACTTTTTTTCCAACATAGGCTCATTAGAAAATCATGCCTCTACATACATTTTTTGAAAAAAACGACCTATACATACAATTCAGTGCAGTGTCCCGCTGAAAACAACTATTTATATTCCTTTTCACACAAAATCTGATTAGAAAATCAATTAATATGTTGTTTTAGCATGGTTTCCCACATAACAAATATGGCAAAATACATCTTTCTGGCCAAAATATATTTTGTGTGTATGTATTTTTCTATATAAATGTATATAGTCATGCTCTGTAGGCACTCCCCTTCCAAACACGCGCATGCGCGCACACACATACACACACACATACACACTGACCTGCACTACAAAACATTTATCCACCCAAGTGCAATACTTTTTACTTATTATAGGCGTAATATTATGGATCACCTCCTTTGTACTACTTCTTTTTGCTTTTAAACCACCTGAGTCCTAATTTTAAATAACATGGAAATGTGAGCTGGTATGACAATAAAGTTTCTTGAATCTTGAATCTATAGGTGTATATAATGTATAAATAAATGTATATTTCTAAAATATATTTGTAAAAACATTTTAAAAAAATATATATTGGTAGAAAATATATGTACGTAAATATATTTTAAATATATTTTGAAACCAAATTGTTTTAAATAAATAAATATAATTCTAATTTTTTAGTACATTTTGTAATATATTTAAGTTATTGTTATTATTTTTCATTTTTTTGACGAATGGGAATACTATGTTATGACCTCACAACACTTTTACCATAGTGATGATTTGTGCACTATAATGCATTTTGTTGTTTGCATCACATAACATGCTTCATAAAATAGGATTTATACACTATCAGTTATGTTTAGGGTTGGGTTTCGGTTTGTTAGTATGTTATTTTAAATGCAATACAGCATTAACCTTGACATTTCATTTATGTACTGCAATGATTCGCACAACAACCAACACAATGAAACATTCGTTTTGTTCACATCTATGCTTTGTTTAGAATATAACACAAGGAAAGTTCAGATGAAAGTATTGAGCATTTGTGTTAGTTCTGCAAGCCTCTTGACTCAGAATAAAGGCCGTGACACACCAAGCCGACTGATCTCACTGCAAAGACCACAGCCAACGGCCAATTAACACGTTCACCCTGCACCTGCATGAGAGGAGATAACCTCCACAGCACGTGGCAGGAGTATTCACCATTAAAGAGAAACCAGAACTAGGACTGCGGATCTACAAACCATAAACGTGCTTGCTTACCATTTTCAATATGAATCATGTTGATCACTTTCTTCAATGTGAAATTATGCACATATTGGATGAAGATTTTGACGAAGAACTGTGTTCTGTTCTGTGCATTTAACACACACACACACACACACACACACACACACACACACACACACACACACACACACACACACACGCTCTGTTTACCGGTGATATGCAATCAGACTCTTGAGAAAAGGCCTGACACAAGATATGACCGCACAAGATTCAAAAGTTAAGCTTTATTTCATTCTTTCAATCAAAGCCTTATTCATTTATGGATCAGTATATAACTTAAAAACAGACTCGATTAACTCAGAAATCTTTCCTGTCTGACAGAAAGTAAAAGCCACTGTTATTTCCAAAGACAACTTCTCAACTGAATCTGATATTTTTCTGTACACAGAGCTCTTAACCCACACAGAAACAGATCAACATTTAGCTGATTTAATTTACAATTCTTCCAAAGTGTGAGAGTATTGTGACAGACTTGATTCATACTTCTATTACAAGCCTCATATCTTTATGCGATGCCTCAATCATTGGGTACAGCACTGGATATGACTCATGACTGCTCTTGTAATTTCTCTCTGTGCTAAAGCTGTACAGCTCAACAGTATTTGACCATTTATTACCACTTAGACACAACTTAAGCAAAAACAGTATATAAAAGGATATATTGATGTGAGTGGAATCACTGAAAGACACACGCGTGTGTGTGTGTGTGTGTGTGTGTGTGTGTGTGTGTGGGGGGGCATGTTTATGTGGCTTATGAGGACAACGAATTTGTATAATGACATGGGTATGACATAGGTATTACAAGGAGAAGGTGATTTATGAGGACATTTTCAGTGTCCCCATAATATAAAAAGCTTATAAATCATACAGTGTGCTTTGGGGGAAAGTAGAAATGCACCGTCTCCTGTGAGGGCTAAGTTTAGGTGTAGGGTAGGTGTAGGCAATAGCACATACAGCTTGTACAGTATAAAACCATTACGCCTATGGAGAGTCCCATAAACCATAAACCAATGTGTGTGTGTGTGTGTGTGTGTGTGCGTGCATGCGTGCATGCGTGTGTGTGTGCGAAGAACGTGTGTGCGTGCGTGTGTGTGTGCGTGTGTGTGTGTACGTGCGCGCCTGTGTGTGTGTGTGTGAGAGAGAGAGAGAGAGAGAGAGAGAGAGAGAGAGAGAGAGAGAGAGAGAGAGAGATAGAACTGGAGATAACCTGTAAAAATTAAGTCTGAAAATTTCCAGCAATAAATCAACAGCAGCCTTTCCAAAAATGTCAATTTTTTTAATATTCCATTTTTATAATAGTAAAACTGGTCAAAACACTCTCAAATGTTCTACTCAGGTTAATACAATTAAAGTTTATTATATATAACACCGTATATCTTTGTTTTGGTGGACTCAGCGTGCAATGGCTTACTTATAACTTTAGTCTTTATATACTAACTAAGATAAGATGAACTAAAAAAAGTTAAATTTAACACCACTGAGATACATGTGCAGTTTACATTTGATATTGTTTTATAAGATCTAATGTTATGTTTAAATGTAGCATACATTTTATTTATGCATGCCTTTCAAGACACGC
This sequence comes from Gymnocypris eckloni scoliostomus, assembly GCA_027564155.1. Classification (NCBI taxonomy): domain Eukaryota; kingdom Metazoa; phylum Chordata; class Actinopteri; order Cypriniformes; family Cyprinidae; genus Gymnocypris; species Gymnocypris eckloni. Next base: position 30,671,248 of record CM050422.1, read on the forward strand.
AAGGACACCTTACAAGTAATAAAATGCATAGGCAAAAAAATCAATATGCACAAATATACAAATAAACTATATCCAACTGAATGTATATCTTGATGTAAGGTGCTCCAAAAACGTGGAACTAAAAGCTCTACATCCCATAGTAGTCAAACATACAGAAGGTGCAAGAAGAGTTAATGACAGGGATCGGATAAGTGACTACACATGGAGAAGATCAGTGAGATATGACGGTGCTAAATATGAAGTGTGAATCTTAAACTGGAAGCCAGTGGAGTTTTCTAAGGACTGCTCAGTGGGAAGATCTGTGCTGCTGAATTCTGGACAAAAGCTTGTGTGAAACACCACTGAGAAGAGAAATACAACGGTCACTAAGATGTAACTAATGCATTAAAAAAAGGTCATTTCAACCTTGCAACTCTCTCACAATGCTCTGAACTTATAAATTGCTGAATTTCTAAATATTATGAATTCTGAGGGAAAACAGACTTGCAGTTTCTTACAATTGCAAGTTTCTATTCACAATAGGACTTTATAACTCCAAATTATGACTTTATATCATGCATTTATAGTTTTAACTCACAATTTCAAGTTTATATCACACAATTCTGACCTTCTAATTTCTAATTCTAACTTGCAATTGCAAGTTTATATGCAATTCTGAGAGAAAAGTCAAAATTCGGAGACAAAAAGTTATTTTTTATGCAGTGGCAGAGGGCTTCCATATCAATTATAAGCTGTAAGAAATACAGTAGATAAGATGATTAACATTTTGCGTGTGATGATACACCAACCGCATAACGTTTTTTACTTAATGTATGACTTAAACAACCCTAATTTTGGAATATACTACACATGCAATGACACATCACTGTCCTGAGAGATAACACCTGCATCTGAAACATACCTGCTCATGTTCCAATCAGAAAAACATCTCTCGGTCAATCATGGCTTTGACATCAGACAAGCTGTTTGTCAAATAAAGGAAGATGGATGAGTGTTCGGAAACTCATTATTCTCATCATTAGTGGTGTTTATAAATCATATCATATTGCTCATCTGTGCTATGGCCATTAATGATTCCTCCAAATTGTGGTTCTTCTTAAGGATAGGTGTGCTATTACTTTTCCGAGTTGCTATTTTGACCTGGTGGGTGATAATAGTTGTGATTGGCCAACCAAGCAACCACACAGAACACCCTCGTAGTAACATTAAGTAACAAAAAACAATATTGTATCATACCACAAATTGTGCTGTCTATTAAAAGATCCCTCCATATCTTATTCCCATTATCTCTATCTGTTCATTCAGAAGTATTGATGAGTTTGAGAATCTGCTATTCAAGTTTGCTCTTAACTTTTGGGTTTTCCATCCTTCTTTCAAGGGATCTGACATTTCTGGGCTGTAATCCTCTCAGACCGTGATCATGCTGCTGAGAAGATGTGGCAGGAATACATCAGCGTACATTGGTTACAGCCTATACATCTCCACAGCTTGACTGACGAGGTTTTCTCCACTCTCTTTGAGAGCTGTAAGAGAAGATAATGAATAAACACAGCCAAATGTCATGCTAATGTTAAGATCTGGGGATTACGTGATGGGTGCTAATAACCCAACCTGCACCGCTGTTATGAAAAGAGGGGTGGGATTAGATATGAAAGTCATGCCTCTTCTGAATGACTGATTCTATCTCCGTCTGATAATACATCAGAGCGTGTGATTCTGCTTCACATAATGCAGCTGCTGCTTTTAGACTGGGATGAGCTCTTTCCAAGATAGACTAGTCGGTCTTACAAGTAGGGGCAACACGTTTGGCTTTTAGCACATTCATTTAACACACGTCTGGTACAAATATATAAGTCTAAGACCCTAAAAGAAAATGAAAGCACTAACATATGGGACACATTGTAAGCTGACTGCTTACAATGATGTAATCATAACATACAGGTGCATCTCAATAAATTAGAGTGTCGTGGAAAAGTTCATTTATTTCAGTAATTCAACACAAATTGTGAAACTCGTGTATTAAATAAATTCAATGCACACAGACTGAAGTAGTTTAAGTCTTTGGTTCTTTTAATTCTGATGATTTTGGCTCACATTTAACAAAAACCCACCAATTCACTATTGACACCCTTCACAAGGAGGATAAACTACTTTTAGAGTGTGACAGTGAACACAGCTATACAGCAAAGATCCAAACAATGCGGGCAAACAGATGATAAAACACATTCAGAAACTCACTCAACACCTCGCTCTCAGAAAAGGAGAAATATAGAATAGAAAGCTTTTTTGAAAGAATCATTTCTGAACAGTCCGGCTCTCAACTCTCAGCCTTTCTTCACCTGTCTCTATTACCGCGGGAAGTATGGGTGCTGAGGGTGCTGCAGCACCCCCTGGTGTGTAGCCCAAGAAAAAAACGGGGGTGCTGGGGGTGCAGTGTTTAAAAATAAATAAATGAATATTATTTTAAGAGAAAATAAATAGAACTCATTTTATTAACTTTTATATTCATTAAAATGTATAGAAAAAGAAGCCTAAGCCTACGATGACAATAAGTAACAGTAGAACATGAATTAAGTTGAATCAATATGATTATGAAATACGTTTCAACCTAAACTGACTTAGGAAGTCGTTTGTTGCCATGACTTTTTGATCATATTATTACCTGCACCGTGCTCAAATCAAGAATTAACGACCATTTCTACAGCAATTACAAAGATACAGCAGAGAAAGATCGAGAGCGTTTATTTACCTGAGCAGAAAACATTCTCACATCTGCAGCGCTTATTTTGATCTTTAACGTTAGGTATGTCCTATTCTTGGAATGAAATGAATGCTTAAGGTTGATTCGGTATTAGGCTACTCTTAATGAGAAAAAAACACACACGTCAGTACAAGTAGCTTATATTAAACATAAAACTTGTATTAACTGCCTGAATAAGACATACCCGCTTTGTAACAAATAAATACAGGTTTTTGGATTTCCCCCTCACTTCAAACGAATGCTTAGTTTGGCTCATTATTGTTATTAATAATAATAATAATAATAATAAAGGTTATAGCCTACAATGACAAATTAATTTAGGCCTGTATTAAACTTTGAACTTTTATTAACAATATGAATAAGGGAAATATGTTTTACCTGCATTCTAACACAAATAAATAAACGGTCTTTGGATTTCCCCTTTCTTTAAAGCGATCGTAGTTTGGGGTTCATTATTAGCTTATTAATTAAAACACATCAGCCATAAAATAGTACAATGGCAAATTTGCATAGGCCTATATTAAACATCTAACTTTTATTAATAAAATGAATGAGACAGATATAGCTTACTTGCATTGTATAAGGCATTTTCTCTCTTTTAAAACAAATGCGTTGTGGTTCATTGTTTTATTTATTTATTTTCTTTATGAAAACAGCAACAATAAAGACAAACTCGCTTATATTAAACAAATAAATGAAACTTTTATTAACTGCTCAAAATAGGTTCCCGCGGCTATGCCTGTCCCTCATGGTTCCTTCATAGAATTTATAAACGTTATATACAGTATGTGAATGACATCACATCTTACTTTGCAGTAACACAGTGCTTGAACGTGACCCATCTGTGCATCTGGGGTTCAAACCTCACTTCTGCTAGTTAGATAAACGATTTCAACTCTTATAACAGATTGGAGATGAAAATAATAGCAGATTTCTCTTGCTTTAAATAAATGCCAAAAGATGAGATGAAAAATGATCTTCAGCAAGAAATGTAATGAAATATTCAGTGATAACTTCCTAAGATTTGTGAATTTTGGTACATTTCCGTTTCTATTTAGTGTTGATGTGGTGACTAATAACGTGTGGAAGCTTTTAAAGCATATGTGTGATAACTAGCCCCACTCTCTCTTATAGTCAGTCTTAACAAAGCTCGTTGGTTTAGGATTGGTTTAGGGTTGGTTTAGGGTTGGTTTAGGGTTGGTTTAGGATTGGTTTAGGGTTGGTTTAGGGTTGGTTTAGGATTGGTTTAGGGTTGGTTTAGGATTGGTTTAGGATTGGTTTAGGGATTTGGTTTAGGATTGGTTTAGGGTTGGTTTAGGGTTGGTTTAGGATTGGTTTAGGATTGGTTTAGGATTGGTTTAGGTTGGTTTAGGGTCATTTAAGATTGGTTTAGGGTTGGTTTAGATTGGTTTAGGGTTGGTTTAGGGTTGGTTTAGGGTTGGTTTAGGATTGGTTTAAGATTGGTTTAGGGTTGGTTTAAGATTGGTTTAGGGTTGGTTTAGGATTGGTTTAGGGTTGGTTTAAGATTGGTTTAGGGTTGGTTTAGGGTTGGTTTAAGATTGGTTTAGGGTTGGTTTAGGATTGGTTTAGGGTTGGTTTAGTGTTGGTTTAGGGTTGGTTTAGGATTGGTTTAGGGTTGGTTTAAGATTGGTTTAGGGTTGGTTTAAGATTGGTTTAGGGTTGGTTTAGGATTAGATTAGTGTTGGTTTAGGGTTGGTTTAGGGTTGGTTTAGGATTGGTTTAGGGTTGGTTTAGGATTGGTTTAGGATTGGTTGGTTTAGATTGGTTTAGGGTTGGTTTAGGATTGGTTTAGGATTGGTTTAGGGTTGGTTTAGGGTTGGTTTAAGATTTGTTTAGGGTTGGTTTAGGGTTGGTTTAGAATTGGTTTAGGGTTGGTTTAAGATTGGTTTAGGGTTGGTTTAGGATTGGTTTAGGATTTGTTTAGGATTAGTTTCGGGTTGGTTTAGGGTTGGTTTAGGATTGGTTTAGGGTTGGTTTAGGGTTGGTTTAGGGCAGGGTTCCTCAAATCTTTCCCTGGAGAGCCATTCTGCTGCAGAGTTTAGCTCTGATCAAACTCACCTATCTGTGATGTTCTAATGATCTTGAAGACTTTGATTAGCATGCTCGGGTGTGTTTGATTAGGGTTAGAGCTAAACTCTGCAGGAGTGGGTCAGATTTGAGGATGCCTAGTTTAGGGGGTCCAAACCTGTTCCTGGAGGGCCGCTGTGCTGCGGTTTTGTCACAACTCTATTAACAACCCTTGAACCAGCTAATCAAGGTCTTCAGACTCAGTAGAAACTTCCAGATAAGTGTGTTGGAACTGGTTGGAGCTAAACGCTGCAGGATATTGGCCCTCCAGGAGCAGGACTGGACACTCTTTGTTTAGGGTCATGTCCAGCAGGCACCAGGCCCAAAACAACTCCAAGCAGGCTACAGCTTCGTATTATAGCAACTATGTATAACATAAGAGAATATATAATCATCCGTAAATTATTTATTTGCCAAGCGATGGTCATTTTCTGCAAATCTGTGTCAGTACTGGAGGGATTCGGTCGACCTGATTCAGCTGTATTTGTAGACAATGTAGTTGATGCAAAACTTATCGAATTAAAAAAATCATCTGTATATTTGGATGTTTCTCAAGCAAAGCAAATTTTAAAAGTCCATTGAAAGCACATTGTCTCACATTTTTGGCATAGGTACACATTATTTGCACTACGAGCTGGGGAGTGAACACTTTTGAATTTGAATATCAGGGCAAATTGTACTTGTCTTCTGTGAAACACAGGTATATTTTATAGCTTCTAAAGGGAACTATTAATAATAATAAAAAAGACATTTAAACAAAACAAGAACAATGTACACATATTATTCATACTGTTCAAATGTTTTCACCCCCCAGCACTACGTATATTTATGTTTCCTGTTAGTGAACATTTTTGTACTAGTTTAAACTTTTGTAATAGTTTTGTAATATAAGTACAAATTGTTAATATCAATAGTCCCTCAGTTGTCATCAATGTGAAAAGATATATCTAAAAATCAGACAATCATTCCTGAGAAGGGTTCAAATATGCAAGATGCTGGAAAAGTAAAACTTTATTTCAATAGTTCACTTTAGATACTACTAACAGTAAGTAACTTTGCAACTTTGTCAGCTAGCAGTCATTAGAGTATTAGTAGACTGTCTGCTTAATATCTTCTAACACTTTATTTTAATGGGTCCACAACATACAATATACTGACCATGAGAAACTTTACAAGTATATGTCAACTTATTCTACTAACACTAAACCTACCCTACTGAGAGTTAGTAGACATGTAGTTACAAAGTTATAGATAGTAGAATGTCTAAAGTGGACTATCAAAATAAGGTGTAAGCAAAGTAAACCATTCATTGGGGCCATTTTTATCCATTTAGTTTAGTTTTTTTTATCGTTTGGAGCATACGTAAACCTCTGTTATGTAAAATGTCTTATCCAGGGCTGCATTTCCCAAAAGCTCCTTAAGCATAAATTGAGCGTAGCTCCATTTGAACCAACTTGAAATAAAAAAAATAAAAACACTAAAAATAAAAAAAAATAAAAAACATGCATTTTGTATGATCTTATTTTGGTTAAATAATATTTTGCAGATTCTGCATGGGGAATACAGTATATATGATTAGGCTTGTGTGTGTGTGTGTGTGTGTGTGTGTGTGTGTGTGTGTGTGTGTGTGTGTGTGTGTGTGTGTGTGTGTGTGTGTGTGTGTGTGGCCATTCCTCACAACTGCACTACTTTTAAATCGACTCCTGCCATGGTGTTTGTAGTTTGTCGTCCCTGATCAATTAGAAAGCATACCCAGTTAAAGACATCACCGTTTGCCACTGACAGGTATTCTAGTCTCTCCTAATTGGTTCACAGCTAGTCTTGGCAGATGAGGGAAAGTCAGTGATCTACACTTCCCGGCTACCCGCTGCACCTGTAACATGATGTCCTCGTGATGCTACAGACCCAGCAAACCCAGATGGCGCTTAATAACTATAATTCACTCGAATAATTCTGGATTACAGACACACGAAGGCCAGCCGGTCTGTATGTTGGTGCTCTGTTAGCTACACTGACGTACTGGCAGACGTTTTCTTGTGGAGCTTTTGATTTTACAATCAGTGTCTCAAGGCCAATTTCAGATTCATAGTCGCTGGAACCACAGAGAGCAATCTTGAGATAAGTGTGTCATGGAAAAATCGTGTGAGAGTGATGGGGAAGGAGCTTCGAGAGGACAGACACATGAATCGTGTGTCCAAAAATAGGGGCTCTCAACAGTTCCTTTAAATTGCCTAGTAATAGGAACTGACCCTTTTCTTTCAATGGTTTCATTAAAAGTAATTAAGTTAAAGAAAGAGCTACACCCGTGGGATTGTGGAAAAACAGCGTATCTGCGTTAAAGTCGTGCATGAGCTGCCACCCAGAAGGCCCCTCATAAAACCCGCTGCCAAACCGTAACGCTGAGGGCCGCGCTGTGGTGCCACTGAGAGCCCAATCACAGCCCGTGGTGCCCTTCTGAACGCCCAGCTTCTCAAACACCACGCCGCAGTTTATTGTGCTACTTACACATGATTTCAGCTCAGGAAAATAACATGTATGCTATTATGGGACATTACAGTGTGCTAGTAAATTGTTTGACGGTAACACTATGTATTTCATGTTTCATAATAATTCTCATGACTTAATGAGTAATGACAGCCAGACGAATGCATGCACGGAGGATGTAATTTATTCAATCTCTCACCCATAGTCTCTGCTAATGCGGTGCATCATTTATTTTGATCCTAATTAAGGGATCTGGTGAGAGGCTGATAGACGAGTCAGGCCGTTTCTCCAGTTTGATATATGCTGCCATCTTGTGGTTAGAACAAGTCAAATGACATTTGCTAATTTTTGGTCAAATGAACAGAGGAATCAATCAGAAAAGGAAGAACGCATCTGATCTGCATACTGATTTACAGTTTAAAATGACAAACACGGCTATGAACACTATGAAGCTGACTGTATCATATTTGACATGCAAATGTCTAAGGCCTCAACATGATCAAAACTTTGCTGAAAAACATTTTAAATTATTATTTTAAAACATCTCCTTCATGGTTCAAGTGTCTTTTTGCTGTGAATTAAATCTTAACTGATTTAGTTTAATACGTAAGAATATAGGCCTATTGTTAATAATGTGTTGAACACTTGAAGCAACTTTTATTTTATTATCCATACATAATTTTTTAGAATAAAAAAGTGAGTCTCAAATATGATCATTAGGCTTTTGAGGAACGTTTATTTGTTCATCTCTCAGTCATCACTGTATAGTGTTGTATTATAATATCTTTTGATCATAAAATTAAGCATTTAAATACAGTATCATCTCACTAAGACATATTATTGGAAGACAGTCACTGATATTTATATCATTTTATATAATGTTACATACTGTTAGTTATATAATGTGATTTACAGTATATTACAAGCTACAATTACAATCACTTTGTGGCCTTATAAATATCAGCATCTGCAGCAAATTGCATATTTTTGCTCAGTTTGGGCCTCTGAATAAACTGTGATGTGTTTTCATATTCTCAATACATGATACTATATGAGCCATAAAAGCCTACAATAAAAGTAATATGGTACACAAATACAAAAATAAATTAATTTAAAAAAAGTTTGTTTTGTTATGCGTTGCTGTGCTTGAAACAGCATAACCGTGTAGCAATGCGTTTAATTCATTGTGCAGTTTTAGGCCCAGGTTTTTTATTTGTTTGTCTCTCAGCACTTGATTACAGCGTCCATTTAAAACACTGTGCATGTGACTACAATTAACGACTGCAGTAATGTCTACAGCATTCAGTCATTTTTAATTGCAAGCTAATTAATTAATGATAGCATACTGATTACATGTTTTCTGTAATTGCAATGTAGCCTGGAAACCGTCATGTAAACGTGACCTGATGCACTTCAGTTAACCAACATGTTAAAGTTTGATTTCTTTAATAATCACAGTGTGAAATGAATGCATGTATTCACACGGCTGTGATTTGCTCTCACCTCTTTCACGGCGCTGTCAAACCTGGCACGGTCCACTTTAACCTCTGCCTGCACAGCGGGGACTTATTTACCCAAGTTCCTGGATGTAGTCAATGGTGTGGAGGAAGCACTGGTCTGGAACGAGGGAATACCTTGGAGAAGCGGAGCAGAGAAAGGGCTCATTCAAAGATGGAATGACAAATAGGTGAGTCTGTTTACGTACACGCTGTTGACGCAGGTATGCATTTGGCTCGGTGGGTTATTGCTGGGGATTCGGGAATAAATCTGAACCTTTCAGGGCTACTGGGGTCCTGCAAAACAATGCCAATCTGTTTGGTTTACAGCCACATATTTCAAAGTGATGGGCTTCCTAATGCCTCTTATGTGTTGTACTCTACCAAGAGTTTTCAAACGACTACTGAAATCATTTTGCACCTAAACTTGTATTTAAATAATAAGTATTTTTTATTATTATTGATTCATAATATATAATTAAGTTAAGTTAAGTTAACAACTTTATTAATCCCACAAGGGGCAATTCAGGCAGGGTAGCAGCATCATATAGCAGACACAAAACATCACATAAAAAAATAATAATAATAATAATAAAAAAATATATAATAATAATGAATTATAAGTAACAACACAACCCAGCATGCTTCATAAATAAATTCATACAAAAAAATATATACACTTAAGACTTTGAATTGCAAAAACGAATAGCCTCTGGAACAAAGGTAAATTTATATCTATTAGATGAGCATTTAATGCTTCTAAATGCTTTAATGGTATAAAGATATAATATTAGTAAGTAATATAAAGAGTTCAATATCATTTTATGGGCTAACAATGAAAATATTGTATTACTTTAATCATAGAAACAAAACTTATGGTCATTTTCATAGGTCATGTTTGAAAAAAATGTTTTTTTTTACGTTTTCATTTTTTTCATGGTAGGGGGTTTTGGCCTTGTTACTTGTTATGTGAACACACACACACACACACACACACACACACACACACAAAACAAAACCATGACTCAAAATAATTACATGAATACGAGAATTACATTCCTTGAATTTCATAGAGTGGGGAAAAAATCTTACTGAAAGCTATTTTTTGAGATATCTGTAATGATTCATCCCTCAGACTGGGATCCATTTGCAGCTTTATTAATAACTGTATCAGACAAGTAGAGGTCAAGACACAGATCAGGCAGAATGGTACGATAGACAGAGGGGTAAACCTGGGGTAGAGCTGAGATCGGGGTAGGCGGCGGTCAAACATGAACTAGGCGGGCATGGGTCAGGGCAGGCGGCAATCCAAATAACAATAGTCCGAGAGGTCAGGCACAGGTCACAAGGGTAGGCAGCAATCAAACAATAAACAAGGTTAGGCAAGATCTAAACACAAGGCAGTCCGAAATAAACAGGAGAACCGCTCAGTAATGTTCACCGGGGCAATACAATACTTCCCAATGAGCCTGGGTGACAATGCTCTATAAATAGGCCAGGTAATGAGGAACAGGTGGGAAATGATGATTGTGGCCAGGTACGGGGCTGATGGGAAATGTAGTGAAAGGGTGCTGATGGAGCCCTCTGCTGGCCTGAAGAGGGAGCTGCTGAGGCGCTCTCCATAACAATATCAACCTCAAATTTCAAATACAACTTGTTTAGGTTTATGAACGTTGATTTTCACAATTTAAAAAAATACTTTTTTAAACGAATGTTTTGGAAAATATATTTTATATTTTCAATGAAAGAATTTTGTGCATCATAAAAATAAACATATACAGTCAAAAAAATATTAAAACACCAGATATCATTTTTGATATTTTTTTACTAGTGGGTGCAGGACACTATAGTTCATTTATGTAAGTGAGGATAGCAAAAAGTAAACGGTGACATATTACATCCAAAAATCCTTCACACAGTGGACTAACAGTAAACTGATAAAACATTTGGGACCAAAAAACATTCAGATATTGTTTTGCTTAAGGGTTTATTTTTAATTTTACTGCGCAAACTTTTTACACCACAGACTGAACAAAATTAAGCCTTGTTAAGGGTGGTCCACAAAGTATTGATAGTTGTGTAAATATTGTCATACTAACAGTTGTCTGAATCATTTTTGGTTGATTGTAATCCATTACATACCTTTCTATCAAAGTTATCTAACATTATCAACTCCGAGTTCTTACCATATTTATTACCATTTTCTAAACTATAATGAATAAACTGTGATAATGTGAGAAATGTTGAAAGGTGTCTGAATAAATGTAGGTTTGACTGTATACTGTACACACACACACACACACACACACACACACACACACACAGTCAAACCAGAATGTATGATCAGATTATCGACTCAGTTTTCTTTGATTTATCATCTATCAGTCATATGTTTTTTAGTCATGCATATAAAGAGCAGCATGGCCCTACATTAAAGGCCTGATATAACTCGAAGCAGTCGATGATAAATGCTTGCTTGGGTTGAGGATGTCAAGTTGTAATTGCAGGATACAGGAAAACATGAAAATACCAATAGTCTGTTATAACATGGCGGTCTGTTATTGTAGTGACACCCTGAGATCATGTTGACTTGTGCAAGCAAAACAGAAAATACATTATTTGGGCACTATGATGCATTAAAACCGTCAACCGTTCACTAGATTCTGGAACAGAGCTTTTATGTTTAAAACATTGTAATTGTAAATTCAAAAGCATGCAGGCCTATAGAAATGTTACTGTTTGGAGACATTCTTGTGGCTTTGCCAGATGCAGAAACTGCTGATCGTGGGTTTTACAGCTGCGGTGGACTTCTACTCTCCAGGCATGTCAGTGACCTGGCTGATACTACTCTATTATACCAGCTTTAATATTATTGACAAATTCATATTGTCGGCGTTGATAGCCTTGTGGGCAAAATACAGCACCATTGCTCTGCAGGCGTCCCGAGTTTAAGTCCCAACTTCAGGATCTTTCCCAATCCCCCCCCCCTCCCCCTTTGCTTCCTGTCATGTCTGATCTGTCCTCTCATAATGAAGCCAAAAATAAATCTTTAACAAAAAAATAGAATATTAACCCATATATTGGATTAGACACCGTTTGTTGACAACTGAACTGTCACTCGAGGAACATGACAGCTTTGCCACACAAAGTAAGATATTTCTAATATTCTCTCATTGTTTATGTCTGTGTATGTGTGTGTTGATCGATGTTAAACGAATCAATAGCTGAATAAAAGACTAGAAATGAAATCTGTTCATCATATAAAGCGATCAAGTTGAAGATGAAGAGAAGTCTTATGGGTCTGGAAAGGTTGAGAAACACTTGTGAAAAAGAGGTTTGCTTATATTTGATGAAAATACGTTTTTTTTTACTGTACTTGCAGAAATTACACAACACAAGACATTTTAATAAGTGCACTTTTGTAATAATGTAAATTGAAAAGTGTTACTTATGTTGTAAATCGTTATATTTAATATTAATTTGATGTGCTTTAAAGAAGTAGACTTATTTTGATGTGTTGACTAACATATACTAAAGCATAAAACGATATTAAAACATAACTTTAACTGTGTTATTCGATATTAGATTTAAATTACATTACATTTTAAGTTACATTAATACATTACATTTATATATTTGAAATGTAATCATTACAAATGTGTAATTACAAATATAATTAAATACAAGACATACACATTTCAATATAAATTATATTAAATATATTTTAGTTTGCCATAAATGATTGATACATTTGACAACACAATTAACCATGTTTCTAAGACAACAGAAGTAATTCTGCAATCACTTATAAAGGTTACGATTACATCCTACTTAAGTGGGTCAAAAAACATTCATTTCAACGAACTGCATAAATGTCAAATATAAACTACAATAGATTTTAATTTTACAAACAGCATGCAATTAAATATCTGAAAACCCAACATTCAGCTTACACTCAAGTATATTCGTTCAACATATATTATTCCTATATTAAGTACACTCATTAAAAGTATGCTTTACTTCTTTTTAACAAGGGAAGTTTTGACAGAATTGTCATTTTCTGGTGAACGCCAGCCTTTACAACTGCAGTTAAGCTGCCTTTGCTTGTTCAGCATCTGTTATCTATAATCTCATTTCAAACACAAGTTCTTTTATGTAATTAAGGCTTCGTTTCCATCATTTCCAATCCTGGATGGTATTTTGGTCTTGTGGTGCTTGCACTCGTAACAGCCGTGGGCTTGCCAGTGTCCCTCGGGCTTCTGGGAAGATGAAATAGTGCGCTGTTTCAAGAGGAGCACACTGCTTCAGCCACAGCTTTAAATTAAGCCTCAAACCCCCTCCGGCCACATAGGAAAGAGAATAACTCATGTATGACAGCATGAATGTGCTAAATGTACACAAGAGGAGAGACACGGTAAGCGAGAGGTCAAGTCATCGCACACGTATCGCTTGAGCACATTCTGCTGAACTTATTTTGGTTTTGCTTTTCATTTTGGGTTTCACACCACGACACACCAATCAAATATTAATGAGCAATGTGCGTCAGCAAAGAAGGCAGGAAAGTTTGTTTCCACGTTTGAGTACCAAAAGAAATAAAAACACGTGTGTAGAAGTGTGTGTGTGTGTGTGTGTGTGTGTGTGAGTGTGAGTGTGAGTGTGTGCGTGCGTGCGTGCGTGCGTGCGTGCGTGCATGCGTGCGTGCGTGCGTGTGTGTGTGTGTCTGTGTCTGTCTGAGTGTGTGGTGTGTGTGTGTGTGTGTGTGTGTGTGTGTGTGTGTGTGTGTGTGCGCGTGTGTGCGTGGTGTGTGTGTCTCTGTGTGTCTGTGAGTGTGTGGTGTGTGTGTGTGTGTGTGCGTGTGTGCGTGCGTGCAGTGTGCGTGTGTGTGTGTGTGTGTGTGTGTGTGTGTGTGTGTGTGTGTGTGTGTGTGTGTGTGTGTGTGTGTGTGTGTGTGTGTGTGTCTGTGTGTCTGTGTGAGTGTGTGTGTGTGTGTGTGTGTGTGTGTGTGGTGTGTGTGTGTGTGTGTGTGTGTGTGTGTGTGTGTGTGTGTGTGTGTGTGTGTGTGTGTGTGTGTGTGTGTGTGTGTGTGTGTGTGTGTGTGTGTGTGTGTGTGTGTGTGTGTGTAATGTGTATGTGTGTGTGTGTGTGTGTGTGTGTGTGTGTGTGTGTGTGTGTGTGTGTGTGTGTGTGTGTGTGTGTGTGTGTGTGTGTGTGTGTGTGTGTGTGTGTGTGTTGTCAACAGTAAACATGGCATCATACAGAGCGAGCGTCCCCTTAAGGCCAGTGTTGTCCTTCAGTGATCTGTGTTTGTTTGCACCTTCATCAGTCCTGCTCATGCTTGCTGTGGGCCTGCTGGAATTCCTGTTTTGCTTGGGTCAGCATGTCCTTGTAGAATTGCAAGCCTTCTTTCTTTTCCTTCAAGGCATTCTTCAGAGCGGTTCTCAAGGTTTCATTTTCTTCTAGTTGCAGTGCCAACCTGTTTGGACAAAAAATAATACATTTGTTACTGGTCTGGAGCAAGCAGTTTGGGAGAGCATCACTATTACAGCTGCTCATATCATGTATAAGGCAGGGGCGTAGAATTAGGGATGTGTCCCTACCAATATCCAGCCGCTACCAAACTGTCCCTAGCAATATTTTGATCAAATAATTAAATATATGTATATGTTTTTGTCATTTCAGATGCATATGAAACGTCAAATCATTGATATTACCTAACTAATTAAAGTAAATATTTACTTTCTCTCTGAACATGCAACACAACTCCTTGTTCAGGCTCTGGTTCTGTCCAGACTTGACTATTGCAACGCTCTCTTGGCAGGTCTTACAGCCAGTTCCATCAAACCTCTAGAATTAATCCAGAACGCTGCTGCAAGATTAATCTTTAAGTCGAAAAGATCGCACGTCACACCTCTGTTCATCAATTTGCACTGGCTACCAATAGCTGCTCGCATTAATTTCAAGGCATTAATGTTTGCCTACAGAAGCACCTCTGGCTCTGCACCCCTTTACCTAAATTCATTACTTCAGACTTATATGCCCTCTAGAAGCTTAGTGAACGACGCATTACTGTACCATCCCAAAGAGACACAAAATCACTTTCACAGACTTTTACATTAACTGTTCCCATCTGGTGGAACGACCTCAAACTCAATCCGAGCAGCTGAATCCTTACCATCTTCAAGAAACGGCTAAAAACACACCTCTTCCATCTTTATTTGACCCTCTAACTCTACCACTCTCTATTCTAATTCTATTTAATCTAATGATGTCATTATATCAGATTACGCCATCTAGAGTTTCATGACAGAACACTGTATTTATTCTACCTACATGAATGATGCCCAAGTAGTGTTGCTAGTATGTGCTATTATGTTGAAAGTGACCTGAGTTAAGTGAGTACAGAGAGAGCTGCTGCAGGAAAAGTGCATGATCCAAGTTTTCCATATCACGCATGAGATTGAGTTTAAAGCGACTTGTCAAATGCATGTGCTTTGATGCATTTGTTTTATGTTTGACTTCAAAACCTACGTAAATACTGAATGGTCAAGCGTGACCATCATTTCACTTCAACATAAAGACAGTTTCAATAAATAAAGGCGAGTGCAAGTGTCCAGTAAATTTGCAGAGTAAAGCTACAAGGTTTTTCTAGCAGCAGGAAGGTGCCGTCACATTAAGGGCAAAAGGTCGATGATATATTGTATATTGTCAATAGTGTTGTGATTTATGAAGCACAACTCGTGCAGAAGTCATTTTCATGCAAACAGTTTCTGTAGGTCAACACGGCGAATCAAAGTGTGACCTTAAACACACGTGAAAAATGTGTATGGGAATTATTTTTTTCACTTAAAATTCCATATCTCGGAATTTCACTTCAGAAATATATTTAAATCCATCCCACAGGATTCTGCAGATTTCTTCTCACAACCAGGGCAAAATACTGTGAACAAAATGAGCAATTCAGTGATCTAGAGACTGGGCATGTGTACTGTATAGCTGCTTCTCCACCATCTCGCTTAACTGTTCCATTAACAGATAACAGAGCTCCTAATACAAATGCGTCAATCACTGCCTTGATAATGCAAGTGTTTACAGATGGTATGAGATGTAAATAGTCACCGCTTTATAGAGGATGATCAGATATTTTTGATTACATTGCTCGAATAGCACGCTTGACCAGCTACAGAGAGAAACTAGTAGCCAGGAAACAAACAAATGATCACTACATTCATTCAGCAGTGTGGAAATCCAGGCCGAGAACGGTTTGTAATCGTGTTGTGCTCAAGTGGAAATAACCGTCACCATTCCTTACTGTTCTTAGAGCTGTTAGGCTCTAACGGTGGGAAAACAGTGGTTGAAATATGTTTAGTACTAAAATGATGTTGCATGTGAATACTACATTTAGGAAGAAAAGGCGTACCGTGCTCTGAGCTCACTAAGTTGAGCATCACGGGTGACATCAGAGGGGCTTCTGGGAGATGAACCCTCCTGTTTTTCAGGGAGACTCAGAGTGCTGCCCGAACTTCCTACATCAGGCCAAGAAAATCCAATTGATTTCAGTTTGAGATCATCAAATATTCAATGAACCTTGGATTTTACAATGTAACATTGGTTTCAGTGAGACTCCTATACCATGAGAAATCTGATTCAAACTCAGTCGACATGAGGTCATACAGAACCTGTTCGACTCCGATTAGACGTTTGCACACTCGCTTCTTTCCTTAAGTCCAGTCTGGCTTTCTCCAGCTGCTGCTCCAGCGAGACTGAACGCTGCCATTCCTGTCTGAGTTTCTGCTCAGCTTCTGCACAATGGCGCTTCGCCTCTTCTTCACTGCGGCATAAAAGATGGCAAACAGCCGTTCACATGAAAACCCCTTGCCACTGCTTAGCCCATATGCCAGGGTTTCCCAAACTGGGTGAGGGAACTGCGTGATAATCAAGATATGGCTTATTGCAATTATCAAATCAAATCCTGTGATTTAAATAAATAACTGTTTAATTTGATGCAGAGTAAAGTGTGATCTTGCCAAAATAAAAGCTTGAGGATTTGAAATGTTAAAAGCTGGATTTATAAGAATAATTATTGTTTTTTTATATTATTATAGACAGGCTACAAAGTCAAAATAAGGCATTTAATATCTATATTCTGTCATGTTTATATAATTTTGAATGTCATGTGACAATTAACCAACATCAGAGAACAGTGAAAATATGAAATATTCACTTAAAACTCAATTCAAGTAAATATTTAAGGGGTTTGGCTGACAAAACATTTTGGGAATCTCTAACATAGGTACTGTTGAAGCTTTTAAAAAGACACACATGCATTTTATATATTATTTATTGGTATATTAAGTTCATGATTTCGACATAACACGATTGTGCTTGCTATTAAGCAGAGTCAGATGGTATTAGTAACAGTGGGTGGATTTTAACAGCATTTAAAGGGACACCATACACTTATTTATATATATATATACATTTCTTTCATCCATGGAACCCAAATGAAGATGTTCTGAAGACAGGTATTAATAACAGAGTTATCAGTTCTGTCCTACCTGGTTTGCTGTACTTTGGTCAGCTCCAGCAGTCTGTCTCTCTCCACACTGGCAGCTTGATAAAGAGCCTTATACTCAGCACACTGAGCCTGGAGCGCTGGGACTTTAACAGCACACTCTGGACAGGCCGCCTGTGCATGTCTGAAATAACACGCAATGCCTTCACTCACGATGCTGTATTACATAGCAGGAGATACTGCAGACTGTAGGGAGTGTGTGTGTGTGTGTGTGTGTGTGTGTGTGTGTGTGTGTGTGTGTGTGTGTGTGTGTGTGTGTGTGTGTGTGTGTGTGTGTGTGTGTGTGTGTGTGTGTGTGCATGTTTATGTGGTTTATGAGGACACAAATTTGTATAATGACATGGGTATGACATAGGTATTACAAGGAGAAGGTGATTTATGAGGACATTTTCAGTGTCCCTATAATTTAAAACACTTATAAATCATACAGAGTGAGTTTTTGAGGAAAATATAAATGCACCGTCTCCTGTGAGGGCTAAGTTTAGGTGTAGTGTAGGTTTAGGCAATAGCACATACAGCTTGTACAGTATAAAACCATTACGCCTATGGAAAGTCCCCGTAAACCATAAAAACCAACATGTGTGTGTGTGTGTGTGTGTGTGTGTGTGTGTGTGTGTGTGTGTGTGTGTGTGTGTGTGTGTGTGTGTGTGTGTGTGTGTGTGTGTGTGTGTGTGTGCACAAAATGTTTGGTCAGAAAATCACAGTTTATTTGTTGTCGACTGAGAGTGATAATACCTGGCCGAGGTTGACTCCCTGCCGTTCTCATGTTGTGATGTCAAAGGCCTGATGTTAGTTTGACTCCTCCACTCCGACTGCTTCTGCTCCAGACACACAAAACGTGCATAAGCAGGAGAAAGAAAGCGCTGCTGATGTGATCAGACGTGTCATACCATGAGGGCGAGTTGCTGGATCTCCAGCTCTTTGACCTTGTTCTCCTTCTCTGACACCATGGCTTTGAGCTGCTGGATGAGCGAGGCGTGCTGCTGGGCTTCGCTGTGCAGATGTCTCTCCAGGCCCTGCTGAGCCTCCTCACGCTGGGAGCCTTTCTGGCTCAGATGCCCGAGCATGGCCTGCCACTTCTCCTGCTGCTTCTGTCGGAGGAGCGAGTCAGAGATCAGCCCTGCTCAGATATTTAATATCACCAGCCAAATCAATATTCAATGTCACCTGCTTGTGTTGGAGGGGGGAGTCAGAGGTCATTCATCTGTTTGGAATTGTCATACATACTGTTTGGTCTATTCCTGTTTGTTTACTATTCACACAGCTCCCCCCACCGACAATCCCTGCCGGCCCAAGACTCGAACCCACAACCTTTCGATTATGAGTCCGACTCTCTAGCATTAGGCCACAACTTCCCACATATTTATATATACGCTATAATGTATTGTTATTATTATTGAATTATTCTGTATTGGGGTATCACACAGTAATTCAAGAATCTGTTACCAATAAGACATCGACCAGCTCATCGTCGTGTTTGCCCTTATCCAGCAGAGTGCTGATCTGGCTCTTCAGGGCTTTGACTTCTGTGCTCAACACTTTGTTCCTGGATTTCGAAGCCTCCAGTTTCTTCTTCATGTCTGAGAGCTCTTCAAGCAGAACTTCATAATCCACTGTGAGCTTCTGCAAAGACACGTCATTATCAAACTGTTTTAACATAATTAGACCCATAAAGATGTTTAATCAACATGCACAACCTCCTGTGTCTCCTTCCTGTCCCTCTCTATGTGACGGATGTGGCTGAGGTTTCTGTCTTGAGTCTTCAGTAGGCCTCGCGTTCCCGTGATCTCCTCCTCCAGGCCGAGGTCACATAGCTGCTTCCTGTGAGAGGACTGGCTCAGCTGCTGTTCCAGGTCTCGCACCTTCAGTGTGTAACATTTATAGTAGTATCAAGTGACCTTTGAATACTATGAACACAACAGAGCAAATCCTAATAATGGGTGAAACCATGGAAGCCTGTTTCGGCCACGGAATTAAAAAATAAATAGGTAATTGTGACTTTTTCTTACAATTCAGACCTTTTGTCACAGTTCTCCGAATTGTGAGATATACACTCTTTTGACTTTCTAACAATTAAGAGATTATATCTCGCAATTCAGACATTTGCAAGAAAAAATGACTGAATTGTGAGATAAAAAGTGACAATTATCTTTTTTAATATTTTTATCCTGTAGCAGAAACAGGAATGGTTGTTTCAAGCAAATATTAATTTTGTATCAATAAGTTTGTGCTTAGTGGATAACAACTTTTTGGATACTTTTCCAGAGATTTCCATTTTGTATGAAAAATGTAATAATACATAAAATAATTATCATTATTATAAAACAGCATTTCTTCATAATTGCAAGAAAAAAGTTAGAATAGTGAAATAAAATTGCAGTTACTTTTATTTTTTTTATTCCATGGTTGGAAAAAATACATGCACACTGACACACACACAATTGTTTGGGTTTATATGTCACAATTGTGTTTTGTGAGAAACAAAGTCTGAATTTTGAGATATAAATTCTGAATCACAAGAAAAATTTTCTAAATTGTGAGATAGTGAATTGTGAAACATAAACTCTGAATTCTGACTTCCTTTCTTGCCATTTGACTTGACATATGGCAAATCTGAGTTTTTCTCAATATCTCGCAATTTAGATTTTTGGGGAATTATGAGAAAAAGACTCGAAACTCAGAATTGATAAGATAAAAGAAGCCTATTTTGAATGAAAAATGTTAGAATAAATCCAAAAACAAAATTATGAAACAGCACTTTTTCTTTGCTCCAAAAGAGAGAAGCCATTCTCAATGTGTGATTAACATGTATAACAAAAGAGTGACTAATCAGTATCTAACACAAATCAGTCAATTAGTAGCCACACTAAAAGTAGAGCATGCATGTTCTGAGGACTCACTCTGCTCTGAAGGCCGAGGATCTGCTGAGAACGTCCTCTCCAGCCGCCCGGGTTACACAGTATCTGCTGAATATTGACGTCCTCGCCCACCTCACAGCTCAACACCTGACAAAACAGTTCCACTAAATCCTCACATGATTAAACATGATGAAACCAGTTCATTAAAGCGACAGGGTGTATTGTGAACAAACCTTGTGGGCTATTCTTAACTCTTGTTTAAAGGTCTGGATCTGGTTGCGGTATTCAGTCATTTTGAGTTGGGCTGTAGATAATTTCTCCTGCAGGGATTTTACTACCGGGCTGTTCTACACATTGAAAATAATGTCATTCAGAACCGTTACAAATGTCTAATCATGTACCAAATGATGATGATTAACACAATATTACTTCAAGATGGTCGTTCCCAGTCCTTGAATCCTGCTTTTTGGTGGTCTTCTCGCCAGGGTTAAGAAACAATGTGGCCTGAAGCTAATAAAACAGCAATGATCTTGATGAAACTCCACACTGAGAAGAAGCACTAAAACATGCATCTGAAATCAAAGGAGTTAATCTTTACCTCTTTCTCCAGTTCTTTGACTCGATTGTTTGCTTGTTTCGTTTTGGTCTTCTCTCGTTCTATTTCAGCGGCTGATTCTCGAATCTTTTTTGACAGTTCCACAATTTTGGTTGCTGCTGCATCTCCTGCAAAACCAGCAGTACCTTTACAAAGAAAGCACAA
Source organism: Gymnocypris eckloni scoliostomus (assembly GCA_027564155.1). NCBI lineage: Eukaryota > Metazoa > Chordata > Actinopteri > Cypriniformes > Cyprinidae > Gymnocypris > Gymnocypris eckloni. The sequence goes on from CM050422.1 coordinate 30,692,267, forward strand.
GAAAAGATTGTCACACACTCATTATATATATTAGTGCACTGCACTTAATGTATGAATGACATTGCATTAGGATGGCATGATAAGAAGCATCTTTCAAAATACATTTTGTTATATACACTAATGTTTTTGAAAGAAAATCCGCATTTTTGTTTAAAAAGGATGCATTCAAATTAATTTAAAAAATTATATTTCAAATTAATGTTCTGTTCATCAAAGAACCCGAAAAATAATAGTGGTCACCATTTCAACACACATTATAGGCAGCACAATGGTTTTCAACATTGATCAAATACATCAAATCAGCATAACAGGCTACTGAAACTTCAGCTCTGGAATCATCACAGGACTAAATTACATTTTGAAACAATAACATATTCCACAATCTTTTAATTTTTTCTCTTTTTGTGAATGCAGCCTTGGTGTGTTTTGACTTCTTTCAAAAACATTGCAGTAATATACTTTGACTTCATGCAGTCTTGACTCTATGAGTAAAGAGAAATCCTCTCGAATATTATTTGTTTTGCAGATGCCATGTGCAGTGCAATACATATTCTGATGTAAGAGTCGTTACACTGGCTATAGAAATGGTGCACTGTTTACCTGCTAAAGCCAATCTTTCCTCCTCTCTCTTCTTCTTCAGGTGTTTCATCTCGAAGTCTTTCTCACTCAGCTGTTTATGGAGTCTGCCGTTCTCATCTCTCAGCTCCCTCACATGATTTTCATTCTGCTTCACTCTGAATTAGAGTACGGTTACTATTTCACACACCGCATATCGAATAACACTTGCTAAATGTGTGTGTGTGTTTGTGTGTGTATTATAAACAAATTACGGAAATGTTGGGACGTATAATACAATTTTGGCTCATGTGATTTGAAAGTCAGTTAGTTTTAATTTTATTCAAATTTAAAAAATGTCCCAACATTTCCGTAATTCGGGTTGTAGTTATGTAATTCTGAAAAACAAAAAAAACAGAGATGGAAAATCCTTCCAGAGGTAATATAGTTTTAAATGAAAGTGATAAAAGGAAAACAAACGAAAGGCAGACTGCTAAATTACCAATGAATAATTAAATTAGGTCTCATTTCTGGCAGGATGGAGTGTGTTGTTGTCCTGAAAGGATGTTGTTCTGATAATGACCCTAATAATTATATCTGTGACAGCAGCTCTGTGAACTCATGTTTCATGTGTACCTTGCGTTGAATTGATCCATCGTGTCATCATCCTCTTCTGTGAAGTGTATAATGTCCAGACTGCTGAGAGGAGGAGGGTTTGAGTCCTTCTTTTTCATCTCCAGTCTTCTCTGGATGCGCAGCACTTGTTGCTCTTGAAGAGCTTGAAACTGAAGCTTCAGCTGCTCCTTTATTTCATCACTGTCACCATCCATCACTGAGAGATCAGAGACTATATGACACATCTGACACATGGCATGAGAGCTTGTTTATGCACACTAATGAGGTTATAGATGAGAGCTGTCCAAACACGCTTCAGAGAAAGAAGCATCCATACTTACAGGTGAAGAGAGCACATTACACCTTGCTCTGGCTGCCTGTTGCAGGCTTGTTTTTAAAAGCACTTTTAAAGTCCTTTTATATAATTTTATTTTTAGTAACTGTTATATATTTACTCTGTGTTAATGTTTATACATTCTAATCTGTGAACCCCTGTGAGCTGAATTGTGACATGCAAGTAAAATGCAATACTACAATAGAAATAACAGTTATTACAACTATAAAGCATATATGTATACTATTGTTTTTACAGTAATACTATTTGACAAAATAACGACGTTTAACCTTATTAGCGTGACGTACAAACTAGCCTATTCACTATCTAACGTTACAGTCCGGAGAGGACTCTCAAACGGTCAGTTTAAACCTGAACACAAACTTACCTGACGACTTAAGAAAGATCACGATCAACTTAGTTAACAGTTGGGATTGGGATTGACATGGTTATCGTTAAAATAAATCCATAAAAATAGAGCTAAGAGAGTAAAGTCCGTGATTTAATAGACGCTAGTGGTTTCCCGTCCATTTGTAAACACGGCCGTCTCCGTGGAAACGCGTTGCCACGCTCTCAGAGAAAAAAGGTACAAAAGATATATTTTCAAATACTATGTACTATTTACGTACTAATAATTATGCACACTTTAGGTAGTAATATGCATAGACATGAAACATTTTGTATGGCTATGCTAATATGTACCTTCAAGGCACTAAATGCACGCTTGAGGGATAAATAAGGTACAAATATGTACCTTTTTTGAAAGGGTGACAGCTTTTGTACCTTTTTTTCTAGACGCGCAGGAAGTGCGTGCGGAGACTCGTCTGATAAATAATAACCTCGCTGCAAGTCACTGGACATCTAGCTAAGCTGTTTTATTAGTAGTAAAATAATAGGTAATTTTTACAAATAATTCATAACGACAGGAATGTAACACAAACATCTGTACAATAGTGGGAGCTTAATGCATGTCTATATACATATATTAGAAATTAAAAATCCTTTTTTCATATAAAAAGTCATTTTATGTTGCTTCAACGCTTTTTGAAAGGATCTAAATCTTTTCTTTTTTTTAAGGCCAAAACACTCAACAAAAGCTTAAAATAAATAACTAAATTATCCTTATCAGGAGAGAGAGAGAGAGAGAGAGAGGAGTGGAAAATATATTTATAATAATGTAAGCCTACATATAATATACAAAGGAAAGAATTTGCACATAAATCAGCAAGCAACTCAGACAAGCCAGCAGCAGAACAACAAAACACAGCAAACAGAGAAGTCAACAGGAAACATGAGCAGAGCTCCCTCGTTAGGCCCTTTTGCTCCTCGGTCCTTCATAAACCAATCACGGGTGAAGAACCTTTTGTTCTCCTCCAGTCCTGTGAAATAGGACACACATAAGCACACACACACACACACACACACACACACACACACACACACACACACACACACACACACACACACACACACACACACACACACACACACACACACACACACACACACACACACACACACACACACACACACACACACACACACACACACACACACACAGACTCAGGCACACACACACACACACACACACACACACACACACACACACACAACACACACATAAGCACACAGACACAGGCACACACACAGACACACACACACACACACACACACACACACACACACAGACACACACACACACACACACACACACACACACACACACACACACACACACACACACACACACACACACACACACACACACACACACACACACACACAGACAGACACAGGCACACGCGTGTGGTTTATGGTTTATGGGGACTCTTATAGGCGAAATGGTTTTTAAACTGTACAAATCATATTTTCTATCGCCCTACACCAAAATTTGTGTATTTTTAGATTATTGTGCATCATGTATGATTTATAAGTCTTTTAAATTACAGGGACAACAAAAGTGTTCTCATAAATCACCTTCAGGTTGTAACACCTCTGTCATACCCATGCTATTACACAAACATGTGCCCTCATAAACACACACACACACACACACACACACACACACACACACACCTCTGTCATACCCATGCTATTACACAAACATGTGCCCTCATAAACACACACACACACACACACACACACACAAGCACCTCTGTCATACCCATGCTATTACACAAACATGTGCCCTCACACACACACACACACACACACACACACTCTCTCACACACACACACACACACAAAACAATACATAGGATGTAAGGATATAACAACAGGACTGATATTATCAAACCAATGCTGCGTGTTTTGAGGAGAACCCCCCCCAGCATGATTATAAAGTGCTTTGGGTGTTCAACAATACACAGAGACTTTTAATCACTGAGGAAAATACAAATTCAGTATCAAAGATGAACTCGTGCTCGGTGTCGAATGCGTTAGAAATCTATGAATAATATAAAGCCATGGTCCTGAGTCATAAAATCATGAAAATATCCAAAACGGATTTTATATTGTGTGTGATGTGGCAGTTTTTCATGAATCTTGATTGTGATTCATCAATTACAGTCTGTAGTACTATTTTCCATCTTCTGGCTATAATATTACATATTTTACACTACATCAAAAAGTCTGTAGTTTTCCTAATATTAATAGTGGTCCTGTGTTAAACTAAAGAGGCCTGAAAAAACACAATTCACATCTGCATTGATTCTGGGTTAAACCGGGTTTCAGAGATGTGTAATCCATGACAATATCCACTGAAAGCACCTTTTACTGAGATATGATCGAGTTACTCAAAACCAGTCTATGTGTGAGTGTGTCAAATTAATCTTCTATAGCATTGCATTCTTAAAAATAACGGTTCAAAAGGGGATTTTCACACGCTGCTGAAAAAATCAATAGAACCCTGCCCAAAACACAACAGAAAATGCAATGGGTTTAATGGGTTTAATGGGAATTGTATTGGTTTTAATGGAAAATATAATGATGTCTCTTGGTTTGTGATGGATTCTATTGGTGGGATGTGAAGGATCACAAATGTTATTCTATGTTTGATTTGAATTCACGTCCTGACTAAGAGGTGTCAGGCAAGGCAAAGGTGCTTGAGATTGTTTCCTGACCATTTGGGCTTGGGACAGCTGTGCCTTTTGTCAATGAGATCAATGACTACTGAGAGATTGAACCTTTATTCTGCAAATGACTTTGTCCTGGCCAGATGTGGATTCGTTAGGTTTATTGCCCTCAGCTTTGATGTTTTGTCTCAACCTAAAAAAAGTCCCTCCTCCAATCCTGACTATAAAGATACCCTGTAAAAATGACTTAAGATGAGATCTTCGATGACTGCAGATAACAACACATGTCATAGAATAAAGAAATTCTGCTGACGATCGAATCAAGTCTCCTGGTCTTCTCTCTGAGTTTCTACACTTTAGAAGAACAGAGTTTTCAACAGATGGTGCCGTGACCGGATAGAGTTCCAGCTTCCTCACCTGAAAACTTCAAGCTCAAACAAAGATCTGCATCTTTTGGAATCCAGCGAAACTTCAAGCTCAACAAGGATTCCCAGACTGAATTTTTCTCAAACCAAGTGTGGTGAGTGGCTGTTCTCTAATCCAAAAGAACCTAAGACCAGTGTATCCTCTGTGCCGTCAGAAGAGTTAACATACATCTGTAGGGTTTTGTTTAACTAAAAGTTATCCTCTGTTCAGGCAGGGAAGGTTAGCATTTCATGCTAATAATTTTGTTTTATCCTCTGTTCTTGTAGGCAGGGACGTGTATCCTCTGTTTCAGGCAGGGAAGAGTTTATCCTCTAAAGTTTTTTATTTTAGAGATGAGTTTATCCTCTAAAGTTTTTTTGATTTTAGAGATAAAAGTATCCTCTGTTCTTGTAGGCAGGGACGTTTATCCTCTGTTTTCAGACAGGGAAGAGTTTATCCTCTAAAGTTCTGCTTTTAGAGATGAAATTTTATCCTCTGTTCTTTCAGGCAGGGAAGATTTTGGCATTTACGTGCTAAAAAAAACAAGTGTACCCTCTGTTAATCAGAGAAGTGTTTGTTTTGTTTGTGTGGTACCGAAGAAACTTACAAAATGGTTAGAATGAATGCTAGGCTGATTCCAACCACAGAAAAGAGTGGTCTTGCGACTCCTCTGTGGTCAGATAGTGAATTCAAAACACTGTTAGGGGAACATATGGACCTAATAGTCACTGAAAAGTTAGACAAAACTAACAGAAATATGAGATTCATCCAGACAAGACTTGGTGGTAGATGAGTGTAAAAAGTACTAGGAGCAAGTATTCGTAAGAACAATGTGAAAGACATTATCTGTTGTCACAGGGAATTCAGTGTAACGCTAGCGACACAACAGTCTCAGCGTAACGCAGAGCTAGAGAAACAGAACAATGAACTCCGTGCTAGAATATACACTTTGACCAAGAAATTGAACCTCAAGAAAGAGGCAAAAACTGATGTGGAAGTAATTCAGCCTGATAACTTTTCCCCTGATTTACAAGCGTTCTTTGAAACAGATGTAGCTCTCCAATCAGTAACTGATGTGCCTGTAAATTCAGTCAATGTGTGTGGTGCGAGGAGAAGATCTCAGGGGATTGAGGAAACTGATAGTGTTCCTCTCAATTCTTCTGTGGTGCAAATACAAACTGTTGCCAAAGCTTTAGGTCCTAAAGATATAGAGACTATCTCAAAGTTTACCAGCAGCACACACATTTTTCTGAATTTAGAAGAACATTGATCAGTAAATGCGTCTTTATGACATGTCGTTGGCAGAAGTCACGCAGCTGATGTCACAAATACTAACTGAATCTGAATTCAACAGTTTTGAATCTGCTGTCACTTCTGAACTGCGAAATGCCAGTAAGGGTGATTTAAGAGAAGGTATTTTGAAAATCCTAAAGAATATCTTAGGACCCAAAATAGATTGGTCTAGAATTACTACCTGTGTGCAAAGGAAAGAAGAAACTGTGAGTGAATATACTGAAAGATTTTGTCAGTCAGCTGTAATCTACAGTGGAATTGTTGATGACCCTGAAAGTGTGCTAGATGACAAGGGACCCTTGGTTCGTATCTGGTCAGATGGCCTTGTAGCCGAATACAGAAAAGCTTTACCATTCTTAGATCTAACTTGGTCTAACAGAACTCTCAGAAGTAACCTAGACAGGTTAACTACATGGGAAAGAGATGCTGATGTCAAGGCAAAAGTAAGAGTAGCAGCAGCTACGTTTAACACAACGAAACAAGACAATAGATGGTCTAAAAGAGAAAGCAAATGCAAATACTGTAAAAAATTAGGACATTGGGAGAAAGAGTGTAGGAAGAAGTTGCAAGATAGTAAAAGAAATGCTATGCATAATTCTGCTCCTTCTCAGCCTGCACACAACCCGGAAGTAGTTCCGCCAGTGACCACTGAAACTATAGGACAGTTAGTTCAGGCTCTTCTAAGAGCACAACAAGACCAGGAAAAAAACTAATTATTGGGGCTGTGAGTAGCTACCTTTCCCCTGTAATCCAACACAATGACCAAAGAATTTTTGTGAAAGGTAGCATAAAGAGAAAGAGATTGATTTTTGCTTGATACAGGTGCAGAAATTACAGTAATTCCTACAAAATTGGCACAAGGTTTAAACATCCCATACAAGAAAACCAAACTTTGTTTAACTGGTGTAATAGGTGAAGATTCTGTTTTGTATGAAACTCCGCCCATAGAGGATCGGCTTCAGTCAAAGCCATACCTCCGCCTAATACCATTAAAACACTCCGCTCATTTTTAGGAACAACAGGTTATTGTAGACCTTGGATTGAAGACTATGCCTCGATTGCTCAGCCTCTCTATGATTTGTTGAGAGGCCATGGTAAAGATTCAGATACTGTTTGTATGGAAGAACTTCATCTTAAAGCTTTTAATGATTTGAAGAGAGCACTATGTCAAGCACCAGCATTAGGAATTGCCCAATCTGATAGACCCTTTGTGCTTTATGTCCATGAACACTTAGGCTTTATGACTGCATGTCTAATGCAAGATCATGGGGCAGCTTACGCCCAATTCATTACTATTCCGTAAACTTGACATAGTCGCTCAAGGTATGGGCCCATGCCTCAGAGCAGTACAGGCAGTTCATCTAGTGCTTCAGGCTTCATCAGGAATGGTGTTAGGTCAGACTGTAAACGTAAAATGCCCTCACACAGTGTCCGCACTAATGAATCAAGCAAAAGTCACTTCTGTCACCTCCTCCCGTTGGGGAAATTGGTTAGCAACTCTCACAGCCCGAATATTGTTATACAGCGTGCACCAGTCACGAACCCATCCTCATGTATGATGTCTGCAATGACTGAATTTGTGTTAGAGGATGAAGGCGAAATGACTCATGATTGTGTTACGCTTACATATGCAGCGACAAGTGAAATAGCAGAAACTCCCATAGAGAACGCAGAATTGGAGTTGTTTGTTGATGGTTCAGCTCAAGTTATTGAAGGTAACAGACGAGCAGGATATGCAGTAACTTCCACCACTGAAGTAGTTGCTTCAGGTCGTCTTTCAGATCCTTTTCAGCTCAAGCTGCAGAACTAGTAGCCTTAACTAGAGCATGCACGCTAGCTTCAGGATCGGTTGCAAATATCTACACAGATTCCAGGTATGCTTTTGGGGTAATTCATGATTTTGGTGTCATTTGGCAAACCAGAAAATTTCTAACTTCTGCTGGATCCCCATTAAGCATGCTGGATTAGTGAAAGATTTAATGTTTGCCATGAAACTCCCAAAGAAATTAGCAGTGATCAAAGTGAAAGCACATCTCACAACTAATACTATGGAAGCTAAAGGTAATGCTCTTGCTGATGTAGCGGCTAAACAGGCTTGTTTCTATGCAACTGTACAAGTGTGTTCAGGTAGTACAGCACAGAAGATAATTCTACCTCCTGAATCAATCGTTGATCTGTATAAAGGCGTTCCTCTATATGAAGCATGGACATGGTTAGACAAAGGAGCCACTGTGGATTCATCCGGCTGCTGGACCAAAGGGGAAAGTATGTTGCTCCGAATCACTGTTGCCATATTTGGCTCAACAAATACACAGTTTGGGTCATAGTGGTCCAGCAACGATGAATCACAGGTTCTCAAATCAATGGTGGAATCCAAAATTCAGAAACGCAGCCACTGAAACAGTCAAGAGATGTGTTACATGTCAGAAAAATAATGATGTACCAGCAGCCATTACACCAGCAGCACATACCCCAGCTCCACCAGGGCCATTTCGTCACCTGCAAGTTGATTACATATCGTTGCCCCTTGTAAAGGAAAAACTGACGTTTTGGTAGTAATAGACAAGTTCTCAAGATGGGTAGAAGCTTATCCAACAGGGCGCTACAGCTGCACATACTGCTAAATGTCTTGTCACTGATTTCATTCCCAGATGGGGATTACCAGATTGCATTGACTCAGATCAAGGTACCCACTTCACAGGACAGGTAGTCAAGGAAGTGTCTAGAATGTTGAAGATTAAGTGGAACCTTCACTGCCCCTATAGGCCACAAGCATCAGGACAGGTTGAACGATCAAACAGAACAATCAAAACCAGGCTAAGCAAAATGCATCAGGAAGGAGTACCATGGGTTGAAGCACTGCCCGCGGTACTGTGTAGTATGAGAGCATCACCTAACAGATCAGTAGGACTGAGCCCTCATGAGATTATTACTGGACGCCCAATGCAGATGCCAGGTGTGATTGATCTTAGAAATGCTGATGTGCACATTGCTTCAGATGCCCTGATCGCTACTGTGAAAACCTCACAAAGGCAGTGCAGAGTGCCAAAGAGAGAGTTGAGTCGTGTTGGCAGACTCCACCAGAAGGTGGACACACAATCATCCCAGGTCAATGGGTCATGATAAAGGCATTCAAAAACAAGCCATTAGAGCCTAAGTGGTACGGACCACATCAAGTGATGTTGATTACAGCAGCTGCAGTATTGTGTCAGGGAAGGAAAACTTGGACTCATGTGTCACATTGTAAGGTTGTTCCTCCCCCTGCAGGGATAGGATAGGGCAGACACAAGAACCAGTGAGGAGCCCAGGGAAGAACCGAGCAACAGGCTTCGGGGCCAACCCTGAGGTGAAGATTTCCTAGGCCTTTCCCTCCATTAGTCCATCCTTTCCTCACTGTTCTTTAGGTGTCGCAGGAATTAAGAAATAGGAAAGAAGGAACAACCATAGCAGACTATATTTTGAACAGAGGATACAACCCTAATGTATGCAGACTCTACAAATACTGCTCTGTGCCGTTAGTTCTCTCTTGTTTGTGTTTCTTTCTTCCTCTGTGCAGATACCATTTGATGGCTGTCCTGAGATCCATATGCACCACCCTTCTCACCTGCGGATAAAGCCACAACCTCTAGAAAACAACTAGACCCATTACCGAGCCAACTATCACACAAGAAAGAGAAAGAAAGAAGAAGAAAAAGAATAAAAATACACAACGAGAGACTATTACCCGTAAAATCTTCACGGACCCTAATTGCATGTTTTGTTTCTGTGTCAGCATGCAATTACATATAAGCAACACAGAACATGTACTATGTGCCTGTAACGATTACAAGTTACAAGAATTAACTTTTAAGTGTCTAAATTTGTATTTTGTGAGAGTTATTAGAACTCTCAAAGAGGGATTGAAGGATCACAAATGTTATTCTATGTTTGATTTGAATTCACGTCCTGACTAAGAGGTGTCGGGCAAGGCAAAGGTGCTTGAGATTGTTTCCTGACCATTTGGGCTTGGGACAGCTGTGCCTTTTGTCAATGAGATCAATGACTACTGAGAGATTGAACCTTTATTCTGCAAATGACTTTGTCCTGGCCAGATGTGGATTCGTTAGGTTTATTGCCCTCAGCTTTGATGTTTTGTCTCAACCTAAAAAAAGTCCCTCCTCCAATCCTGACTATAAAGATACCCTGTAAAAATGACTTAAGATGAGATCTTCGATGACTGCAGATAACAACACATGTCATAGAATAAAGAAATTCTGCTGACGATCGAATCCGAAGTCTCCTGGTCTTCTCTTCTGAGTTTCTACACTTTAGAAGAACAGAGTTTTCAACAGATGTTAAATCCTATTTGATAAATGCCCAAATCACACCACAAAAATACATTTTGTAATGGTTTACTGGAAAAAGCTAATGGTTTATAATGGTATTTTAATGGAAACCATTGGAATTTCTGTGATGGTTTCTATTGGGCTTCTATTGTTTTTTTTTTTTTAGCAGGGCACCGATGTAATTTTGACTCCAAAGAACATTTCAGTGATCAGTTCTGTAAAAATAGAAATCATTTTAATAATCTGCAGAACCCTTTTCCAATATAAAGAACCTTTAGCCTGGAACGTCTTAAAGTTGGCATAGCATCATTGTACTTTACATCTATTCCACACTGTTTTATTTGTCCTGTGTGCTCTGGTCTTATTTCTGTTATTGCTAAATCAGTCTCAGATTTTGTTCAATATTATCCGAATCTCAGAGATATTGAGAAAAGAAAGACCCACAAGTCCAAAATCTCTTAAAATAAGATTCAGTAAATCCTTACACACTACAGACTACACAACATCATCTATGTAGAGATGTACAAACCTAGCGTCGTTTGTGTGCTTCGAGTTAAACTGGCCCTGAGTCTCTGTGGTCTTTACAAATCCAGACGTGTCTCAGTCATCTCTGCCAAGCGTCTTAGCCACTTATTATCTCGTGAAAACATGAAATATAATAAATAGATGATTGGCTGCAGTTCATGTGTGTGATAGGCTGTTTCAATAGTTCATATAAGCCATGATGAACTCTAAATTATTGAATTAAGTAATGCAGTTAAAACTTAAAGTTCTCTTATTCACTGCTGATTACAATGAAAAACATGTCTGTCTGTTTCCGTGTTAATATTTGAATGAATAAAAATAAATTAATGCAATTCCATTTAATCTTTCCCCTATAATTTCTCCAATACAATACATATATCATACTCCTATAATATAAAAATAATCAAGCAATAAATTAGCCTAAATGCATGTATCAGATAAAACTAATTATTAATAATAATAATAAAAGCAGTGTTTAGTTCAAGCTGTGGATGAAATGGTGACTTGTTAGATGTACAAAAAGGGCAAATAGCATCCTGTAACCTTCACAGCCCAGTTGTTTGTTGTTTCAATAACTCCAGTCAACATGATTATGACTGCATACACAAAGCACAGCAAGAGAATAATAAAGCAATAACTGAGAGTGAATGAAGGGACCATCAAACACCAAGAAGAAATGCCCAAACCACAGAGAACTTCCCAAACCAACACCCATGAAAGATAAAACTTTAATCACGGACACCAGTGCTGAAGTGTCCGATGAAGTCATGATCATAAACCTGGCCAGCTGGAGCTCAAGATGAACTTCAACATCTGCCCCGATCAGACCAATCACTGAACATTAGACACCACTACAGATCGTTTCTGAGAAGCCCATTCCCTCTGAAACAACTGATAGATGCTCTGATAGACACCATTCACCAGAAGAAGAAAAACATCTGCCCCGATCAGACCAATCACTGAACATTAGACACACTACAGATCGTTTCTGAGAAGCCCATTCCCTCCGAAACAACTGATAGATGCTCTGATAGACACCATTCACCAGAAGAAAAACATCTGCCCCGATCAGACCAATCACTGAACATTAGACACACTACAGATCGTTTCTGAGAAGCCCATTCCCTCCGAAACAACTGATAGATGCTCTGATAGACACCATTCACCTGAAGAAGAAAAACATCTGCCCTGATCAGACCAATCACTGAACATTAGACACACTACAGATCGTTTCTGAGAAGCCCATTCCCTCTGAAACAACTGATAGATGCTCTGATAGACACCATTCACCAGAAGAAGAAGAACATCTGCCCCGATCAGACCAAGCACTGAACATTAGACACACTACAGATCGTTTCTGAGAAGCCCATTCCCTCCGAAACAACTGATAGATGCTCTGATAGACGCCATTCACCTGAAGAAGAAAAACATCTGCCCCGATCAGACCAAGCACTGAACATTAGACACACTACAGATCGTTTCTGAGAAGCCCATTCCCTCCGAAACAACTGATAGATGCTCTGATAGACATCATTCACCTGAAGAAGAAAAACATCTGCCCCGATCAGACCAAGCACTGAACATTAGACACACTACAGATCGTTTCTGAGAAGCCCATTCCCTCTGAAACAACTGATAGATGCTCTGATAGACACCATTCACCAGAAGAAGAAAAACATCTGCCCCGATCAGACCAAGCACTGAACATTAGACACACTACAGATCGTTTCTGAGAAGCCCATTCCCTCCGAAACAACTGATAGATGCTCTGATAGACACCATTCACCAGAAGAAGAAAAACATCTGCCCCGATCAGACCAAGCACTGAACATTAGACACTACAGATCGTTTCTGAGAAGCCCATTCCCTCCGAAACAACTGATAGATGCTCTGATAGACACCATTCACCAGAAGAAGAAAAACATCTGCCCCGATCAGACCAAGCACTGAACATTAGACATGATGACAGAGCGCTGTGTGAACATGATCTTACTGTAGATCTAATCTAGACTAAATATGAATGTGTATTAATTCATCCCACTCGCAAAAAACAGATTCAGTATTCATCAAAATGAATTAAAACTCAGAATATGACGCAAACCTGCAATAATTAAATATGTTAAACAACACAAATATATCTAATCTCATTTTATTAACCGATGTGTTTGCTGCTGACCTTTGATGATCAGTTCAACCATATTAATAATAAAAATGACTTTAGATAAACTAACAATTGTGTTTCGTTGTTGTTTTATTTCTGAAGAGTTGAACTTCTCCTGTGTTCTTCTGTACAGACGTGATTTACTCTCCTTCAGTCTGAGGTTTATTCGTTACACTTTCTGGTGTGAAAGACTTTTACATTTGCTATAAATATAACTTCTTGTATTAAAAACAAGTCCTGCTCATATTTAAAAAGTAACGTGAAAGTAACACAAAAGTAACATAACGCATTACTTTCCATAAAAAGTAACTAAGTAACGTAATTAGTTACTTTTTTAGGGAGTAACGCAATATTGTAATGCATTACTTTTAAAAGTAACTTTCCCCAACACTGGTCATATGCATACAGAAAACTGACATACTGTATATTTTATGGTGTGACAAAAGGCGAGACACACACAATCACAGTAACACGTGAGTGTGAAATAACCAGAAGAGTTTATTGGAATTACAATTGTTTTTATTGGCAAAGATAAACACAGTGGTAGCTGATTTCCTCAATATATATATATATTTATATATCACTCTAAAAGTCTGTTATGAAATATGAAAAAAAGGTGCAATAATTCCCTCATACAGTAACACAATCAATCAATCAAATCTAGAAAAGAACAAGCTCCTCTCATTCCTCATGACACACACACACACACACACACACACACACACACACACTTAAAAACGATAGAGCGAAACGAGTGTTGCTCCAACTCCTGTTCATTACAACAGCACTGCATCTGCACAGAACTCGTACAAGTCCTCATATCGTGTTCAATGCATCGTCAAATTTCAGATGTTATCCTGGAATTTATTTCATTTACTGACTTAAATGATACAAGAATGAATCTTGCGTTACAAGGTGCAAAGGTCTTGAAGCAACACCTCTGTGCTGAAACAAGGGCACAACACGGACATAAGAGCAGCAGAAATATACTAATCCACATATTTTCAGAAAAAAAAACTACAAAATGTGATTGTTTTCATCAGTTATGTTACTGATATGGTAAATAAATAGTAGTTGGTGGTAGCAAAATAGCTACAATTACATCACATACAGTACAATGTTTGTTAAACATGCAACATAATGAAAACACAAACCTCCTTTTCTGAGGTTTATTCAAGTTTAAAAAGAAAATGGTTTAAAGAACTTAAACCGTAAATACTAAAGGACACCTTATGCGTTGGTATTAATTAAGGATATCGCAGGAATCAGACAGCTCTCTTCACTTTTTCTCCATTGCCTTCTGCTCTAACGCTTTCTGTGCTTCGTGAGGTTTGAGCATGTACTCTTTGTACATAGAATAGATCACGCCTGCAAACAAAGAAACAAAACATTGCATTAAACACGTCAGTCTGGGGATGTATGCGTGCATCTATCAAAGCACCTCACCTAAAGTCATGGCTCCCACCACGAAGCCCTGCGCAGCGACACGCATGTGAATCAGGTGGACGGACATCTTCGTCTCTCCTCTGCTCTTCAGCTTGAACAGTCTGTATGCCACGATGGCAAAGAACCCGACCAGCCCTTAAGAGACATCACAGCGAAACATGATGTGTAAAACAGTGAGGGTGATGCTGTGTATGTACAGAAGGGTATACACACGTCTGGGGACATTGTGCTTTAATATAAAGCCATGTGACTTAATAACGAGACAAACTGAATGCGTCCTGCACATGAGTGAATGATGTTTAATCGGTTTACCTGCGGGGACAAACGGATTCTCTTTGGCTTTTCTGATA
>CM050422.1:30712349-30767349 GCA_027564155.1 Gymnocypris eckloni scoliostomus
ACAATCGGATTCCGATTCTGGGAGTCACGATCCGATTCCGATTCTGAGACCCATGAACCGATTCGATTCTGGGAGTCACGATCCGATTCCGATTCTGAGACCCATGATCCGATTCCAATTCTGAGACTCATGATCCGATTCTGAGAATCACGATCCGATTCAAGAACGATTCTTGGTCTACTTTTTTTCCCTATTAAATGTACTGACTTGAGAATCTTAAAATCCTTACATTTACATATCCTTACATAAGTAATTAAGTAGGGGAGACCGGGGGCAATTGTAACATGTTTTACATGTTCCTTTATAACTCACAGGCTACTTGAAATACACTAGTCATCTTTTGATACAAGAAACAGATATAGGTGCTCTAATTAGGTGCTCTATGTTGCAAACAATTTTATGGATGCACACAAATTAAATTGATTCGTAGTTTCATAGTCTTCCTTTGCTGCCTTTGTAACTGCTGTTTTATTCTGTTTTTCATGCTTTCATGATGTTATGTTATTCATGTCTGTTGTCATTATCCTCTTCATGTCATGTTCATATTTGAGTTGTTTTGCAGTGTTTATCTGCTCATTTTTCTGCTCAAAAAGCAAGCTGCTTTGTGTTCATGATACTGAAGCAGAGATCTGGATTGTTGTGATCTCTAAACAATTGTTTTTTTAATGATACGTTTGAAATTATCTGTTTATTTATTATTATTTTTGTTTCCTGGTTTCCTTTTTGATATTTTTGTTAAATTGCACATGGATGCTGATTGTTGAATGTAGAGTATGTCCGATATATGCCTACTTTTTTATGTGGATGTGTACTGTGTTCATTACAAATTTGTCCAATTAATAATTAGGTTGGCTTTCTATTGCACTTTTCTTTATTTTCTGGCTACTTGCAGGATAGCTGCAACCAATGTAATTTAATGGGGTGTCTGTATGCTTCATTTGTTTCTGTTGGTTGTAGGTAGTGGTCCGATTCTAACAGAAGTGTTAGAGGACTGGCTGTGAAAGGCAGAGGCTAGCTGGTGTTTGTTTTACATTTAGCTTCCTGTGTGTCAGACCTGGTTCCTTTCATTTAAATCGCCACACATGAACACATTTAATTTAGTCTAGAAATAGCTAATCTCATCTAGCAGGATGGAAATTATATCTTAACTCTAATAAGGTGATTCTGCAGGAGGAATATAAATAACACTGGAATATGTGATGGTCTGTGGAAACAATCTCTCTGTTTTTGTGTGTGCTTGGCTGGTATAAGCCTGTCATGGGCAGCTGACTCTCAAAGCTTTTCATATTCTGTGTGGTGCTTAGTTTACACCAATGAGCTTTTCCATTAAGGGGCAATATTTGGCCTGCTAAATTGATGAATTTAGCTGGATAGGTGGATTAAATAGGTGGATGTTTATCTTCATACATCAACTTTTGTCAAATTCTTGCACATATTACAGGAGATGCTTTTTCTTTGCTTTGTAAGCCTTTGCATGTTATTTCAGTGGTTTTCAAAAAGTATTGGGGTCCAAATCATATGTGGCAAAAAGTAGTAGGGACCTGTATCACCCGCAAATTATGCCTATGAAAAAATGTGTTAAGAGTAATGGGAAATGTTCAAATTTGGTGTCATAAAAATAACTTCGACTATTGTAGTAATAAGTAATAGAGAGAATGGTAGTTTATAATTTTTTTTATTGTTGAAATTGCTTCATATAAACACAATCAGATTATTAAAAGCAAATCTCCAAAAATACTAGATTTCCACTTTGAAATGAGTAGATTCATGTCGATACTTAATCAGTAGATCTTTCAAATAAAAAAGTACTTGTTTCAATATAGTTTTCTAAACTATGAACAATGCTGGTTATGAATTGCTTGTTACATTTCTTATTTGTAAGTCGTTTTAGACAGAAATGTCTGCTTAATGAATAAATGTAAAATGTCAATGAAACATGCAAAGGAAAATATTAGAAAACATATAGTGAATAAACCAAATAAGGGATAATGAAAACATTGTTAAATGTCATGATAAATCTAAGATTCCCCATGTGTAAATAATCCAAAATCCAATACATTGACAAAACATAAACATCTAAATACATCTTAAACACCCAAAGACAATTGATCAGCGCTAGTAAAAGAAGTTAATCTACATTCTGTATCCCAAACCCATAGGCCTACTTATATCGTCAACCATTCTTAAACGTAAATTGTACTTTCTAAGCATAGGAATTACACTGTATAATTAAGATGAGGTGTAGCTGTAAGAAACTGAAGAGGTGTAGTCAACACTGCCTCTGCGTGATCCACTTCTTGAGCCGGAACGAGACCCAGCTCTGGATCCTGTACGAGAGTTTGTTCCCGAGGACACGTTGTAGGGGCTGCTTATGCCTTTGGTAGACATTGAAGTAGCCTGGAGCATCTTCATGCCATTGTTCTCCTCCACCATGCAGTTATCCATGGCCTCTTTGTATGAGATTTTAAGTTTGGTTTTAGGACAAGTCAGGTTTTAATGTAGTTCCTCGTGTCCTGCAGCTTCTGTGCCCCTTTGCCATCAAGCCATCCTCTTCGGATGGCCTCCTCAATGCTCACCCGGCAGCCAGTTTCTGGCTCTATGAGTCCACCCGTCAGGTACTGGAACTCCAGAAACCTCTGTCCTGCCTCGTAAGGCAACCATTTCTCCTTAATGGCCTCAGCGGCGGAAAGTTTCCTCTTGGTCTTCACATCCTCAAAACCGGCATTAGCCTTCTGTGCTGGTTTTAACTTGATGGACATGTCTTCATCAATAAGGCTTTGGTGTACAGCATCCTTCAGAGAGAGTCTCTGGCCAGTAGCAGGATTGACAATCCCTCCAGTGCAAACTTGGGCTTCCAACAGCCGCTGAGCAGTGATGTTGTCCAATATTCCACGTCGCTGTGCCTCGGGGATGGTTATCTTCTCTAGGGTCTCAGTATCAAAAATGGCTCCCACGGGGCTCTGGTCATCAAAAATATCAGATGGAGGCGAGAGCGTAATGGATACGCTAGCAAAACGCTTGCGGATGGTAGGAGATAATGGCGCAATCTGTTCTGGACTGCTGCAATTAGCAACATCCTCAGGACAGCTGGAGGAGATGGATAGCCCAGAAGCACTGCTTTTACTTGTGATCAGACCTGCAAACTCATGGAGAGTCAGAGTCCCGGCACGGTACTTGTCCAGAGTTTGTCTATCAATAACTCCCCTATCAAGGAAATCTTGAATGTCATACTGGGTCCCGGTTTTGCGGTCGACAATAAGTAAACGCTTGCTGCCATCAGATGCTTCAATAGTGATCTCCTCCCACTCGCACTCTTGTTCCGAAAGTTCCAGGAAAGTGTCATAGTCGATTAACTCTCGATGGAACGCTTCTCGTACAGTCATCTCTTTGCCGGAGTCAGGGTCTACAATCACCACTCTCCTCTTGCGCACTGTGTTCTTTTGAGACGTCGTTTGCTTTGGCTTCTTTTTGTCTGTCAAGGGCAACAGGATAAGCCCAGTCTTGGGGTCTTTAATGCACCTCTTTTTCAACTGCAGATATGTGAGGTTCTCATGGGTGTTGGGATCAAAGAAACCTTTAGTGTCATCGCCCTCGTATGTCAAAATCTCATTCATTTCGCGGTCAAAGTAACCTTTCCTGTAAGCCACTTCCACATCAATCCGATGACTCCCTTTAGGATCAATGATGCCACCACTGGCTATCTGAGATTCCAGCAGTCTGATCCCATGACCCTTCTCTATGATCTCTTTCTCAATTGCTTGAAAGAGTGAGATGATATTTCCTGTTGCAGGATCTTTGTATCCTGTCACAGCCTTTTCAGCAGACAGAAGCTTGTCTTTAAACTCCTTTCCCACAAGAGCTCTCCTCCATGCTTCATCCACTGTCATGCAGACATTGTTGACTGGATCGATTATGAAACCGGAGGCAGCCTGGGCTTCCAGGAGCTCCAGGGTGGTTCCCCGCCGAAGCAGACCTTCTTTCATGGCCTGGTAAAAGGGCAAGACCCTACCATTAGCCTCATCGTAGATACCAGCGATGCAATCAGAGCCACCTAGGTAGGATTTGAGTCTGTCCTCAATTTCTTTGCCTGTTAGTTGTCCTCTGTTTACTTTATCCAAATCGGTCTGATCAAGCAAGTTGGAGTCTACAAGCTCTGTGAGGGAGACCTGACCACGGAGACCTGTCACTGTTACTTTCTGAGAGCTACTATCAGAGACAGACTGACTGGTTTGTGTACACCGACAACATGCAACCGGACGCTGTTGCAACAACTTCAATTCCCTTTCCAAAGTCTCCTTCTTTATTTTGAGCTCTGACATCTCCTTGTCCGAGAGCTGAAGACGACTCTTGTAGCGTTCTTCCAGACTCCTCAGCTCGGCAGTCAATCTTTGGATCTCACTCTGCAAGGAGGCTTTGTCTCTCTGTACTTTGTCTCGATCTGCCTCACTCTGTCTGATCTGCCCGTCCTTTAACTCATATTGGCTTTTCCAGTACTTGAAATCCTTGGTTATTTTATCAATTTCATCCTGGAGACGTTGCTTCTGTTTGATCTCCGATTCCAAGGAGAGTTTGATGCGCCGGAGCTCTTCTTCAGAGCGCTGCTGCTTGTCTTTGTCTTGTTGTGACAGCTTTAGTTTGACTAGAAGACTATCTCTTTCCTGCACAATTTCTTTGTAGTTGGCATCAGATCGCTGAATCTTCATGGATGTCTGTGAACATAAAAGAGAAATGGTTTATTGACGAACTGAGTCAGATTATAAATCATTTAGAGGATTTAACAAATGAAAGAATTATAACACCATACTGATTAAAACATAGTTAGAATAGAACAACAAAAAATTATTTATGTTATCAAATCAAATATAAAAAAAAAATGTGTGGAAAGATTGTAAGCATGCAGTGTTATGCAGAAAGTATGCTTTCAAAGGTAAAGCATTATGCAGTAAATTGTTATCCAGCAAAACCATATTGATGTAGCTTAAATTGGTGATGTATTTTTTATTCAACTGATGTCACTCAGAAAAAATACCTCTGAGAACTGCTTTTGGATTTGGGCAATTTCCACCCTTAAATTTTCTCTCTCTTTAGTCAGATCATTGATTAGTTCCTGCAGTTCCAGTGCTCTGTTATTGCTGGTTAGTAACTGGAATTGAATGGCAGACAACCGGGAAGCGCATTCACTCTCGATGGTGCTCTGGCTTCTTTTCACATCATCTTGCTCCAGTCGCATAGTCCTTAGTTCTTCATCCAGCCGCAGACGCTCTTTGGTGAGATTCTGGGTCAGGCTTTGCAACTTCTCAATCTCGCTGATGTTCTCATTTAGCACTCGACTCTTGTCTTCTATGGTCTTGTAGAGGGAATCGTTGCGTTGATTGGCTTCACGGACAAGGGCTTGTTCCCGCAGAAGCTGCTGTTGCAAAGCCTTCAATTCGGCATTGACTCGGTTCAGATTCTCTACTGTGATTTTATACTCCTTCTGGATTCTCTCCAACTCATCTTTCGAGAAGCTCCTGCTCATACCTGCGTCCAGAAGTACTTTCCTTCTCTTGATGGACCCGTAGAGTGTTGATGGTAGTGGTGTGTTCACGGCACATCTGATTGACCCTCTCCAGCTCGGTTTCGAGCCTTGTCCTCCTTGCGAGATCATCCTGATTACTCCTCTTCTCCTTTTCCAGTTCAGCCTGCAACTCGTTCACCTTTTTCTGCAGTTCACTCATGCGACTCTGCAGCCGGATAGCATTCTGTTCCAACGTGCTCTTTTCATTCTTTTGCGTCTCCATGTTTCGCTTTATAATGAGTAGCTCTTGCTCAGTGACCTTTAGCTTGTTAATGGTCTCAGTGGTTGAAGTGTGCTTAGAGAGCAGTTCAGCCTGAGACTGTTTGAGATTTTGATTATCAACTTCCAAAGTTTTCCTCCGCCTGGTCTCATCTTGGAGATTCTGGGTCAGCAAGGTAATCTCACGGGTCTTTTCCTGAGCAGCTCTGTTGGCCTCTGCCAGTTCCACCCTGTGTCTTGTTTCAGTCTCTTCCCTTTGACGCATTATGACCTGAATCTGTGACTCCAGTTCCTTCTTCAACCTGCTCCCCTCGGTTGCCGAAGACCTCTGCTGATGAGCGTCCTCTTCTGCTTTCCTTTGTGCCACTTCGACTTGGGAGAAAGAAAGCCGCAGCGTTCTGAGTTCGTCTTCCAGGTCTCTTTTCTCAGAGGTTAACCTATCCAGCTGAAGTTTCAGAGTTGATGATTCCTCCTCCTTTTGTTGTGTTGTTTTGATCACACTGGTCTTGGTGATGTGGATCTCAGATTCATAAGTTTGCTTTAGGGTATTAATGTCCTGGTTCAACTGTGTTCTTACCTTTGAGGTCTCTAATTCTGCTGCATTGCGCCGGGAGGCCTCATCCTGGAGCTGTAATCTCAGCCGTTCAATCTCCCGCTCTTTTTCTTTGATGGTCCTTTCAAATTGACTTGTGGACATACTGAGCTCCTCCAGTTCGTTCTGTCTCTTGCGGACAACGAGTTCATATTGCTCTTGCTGGTTGGTGTATCGGTCCTCAGCCAGCCTGCATTTGCGTTTCTCCTCCTCGATGAGTAAAGTGAGGCGGGACAGCTCATCTTGTAACTTCTTCAGCTGACTCTGGGTGCTGTCCAGGCTTTCCTGAGTAGTACTGTATTGTCTAGACTGGGTTATCTTGATCTGCTGCATAGACATAAGCTCTTCTTTAGACTGGGTCAGCTCCAGCCGAAAGCGAGCCAGACTATCCTCCAGTGACTTGTTCTTTTGTGTTTGATCTTGGAGGTTGTCCTTAAGACGTTTTAGTTCTTCCTCCAAAAGTTCAATTTTAGTGTTCCGCATCTAAAAAAATACCATATTGAATAGTGTTAGATAGTGGTAGTAACTTACAAGCATAGCAAATTCTCACTTTAAAAAGCATTTTGAACATTGAGCTTCCTTTGTGTTTCCTCTATGTACGTCACTTGGTATCAACACTACTAATACTAACCTAACCTAACAGACTACTAATACTCTAATGACTGCTAGTTGCCATGTAGTTTAAAAGTTACTTATAGTCAACAGAATTTCTAAAGGGGACCATCAAAATAAAGTGTAGCTCTAATATTCTGCTTTAATCCTTAACCTCTTAACTTAACCTGGACTATGTAGTGACCAAACTGTAGTGTCCTAAGCAAGGTGACATAATTGTTACAGGTGACAAAAATAGCCTTCAAACTAATGTATTTGTAAATGTAAAGAAAACATTATACATTATATATTTCAAGGATTACCAAACAACCTTCGTGTCTGTTGAACTCCTAAACAGTGTTGTTTTAGTATCATTAGAGATACTAATAAAGTGTTTATTTTTACATGTTTCATTTTCAGTTTAAGTTTTAGTAATTTTGTTGTTGCTTTTGCCATTTTTTTTTTATTTCAGTTTTAGTTATTTTAGTACTACTTCAAATTTAAGTAAATTAAAATGAGAAATGTTGCCAAGTCAACTACCTGGAATATAAATATGATATATACATATAAATATATTTTCAGTTTATTTTATTTCATGTAATTAAATAATTAAGTTTTAATGGTTTTGTTTCAGTTGTACTTAACTATAATAACCCTGCTCCTAATACCAATGTACACTTTTTTGATATGTATACATTTTTAATGTTACAAATGTATTGGATTTCACATCTTCTTTGCAAGTTTAATATTTCCATGTTCTTTTTCTTAAATTTCTACAAAACCTAAATTAATATAGATAATAAATTTGCTTGCTGTTTGGCACTGGCATCGCATGAACCCAATGGGCTTTCCAATTTGGGAAGCTCTGATTTAGAAGTTTATTTGGAAAGATATATTCCCTTACCTTTAACTCCTCCATGTTTTTCCCCATTTCCCCAAGGAATTTGTAGTAGTCGCTTGAACGTGTCAAGAGCTCAATGTAGCGTGACTGCAGCTCCGCCGCCTTTAGTGAGACAGTTATAAGTCAGTGAAGATAGAGAATGCACTCATAAAGTCAAAGCAAATCACTTGAACTGTGATGTTAATTTACCATGTTTTGTACTATGTGTGAACCTAATCTTTAAATCTTGGATGTAATATGATTACCTCCTGCCTCAGTTCAGTGGATGGAGACTGCAGCATATTCCTCTTGATGGGAATATTGAGCAGCGTCTCCAGTCCTGCACTATAGGATGCCAGCTGGAGCTCATAGTCCTGTAAAAACAGTTATATGAGAACTGAGCCTTCTGCACTGCTTGTGCATATACTTGTAATTATCAAATAACAATTATATAAGTCTCACCTTTATGGAGGCAGCGCATGTGTCTGCATCTTTGACCACATCCTCCACTTTTTCTTTCTTTCCTTTGATCTCAGAATACAGCGCCTGTTCATTGACAACACATTTAAATATTTTATGCAATCTTCACTCAAATCCAAAATTCACTTTCTTTATCAGAATGTATCAGTAAAATATGAATTAGTCTAATTAAAACTGTGCTTCGGACAAACATTATTGCATTTCACTATTGAGCGAAGAGCAATGAGATCTGAACCAAAGAACCACATGATACTTATTCAAAAGGCCTTTTTTATGTACAATTTGTTGGAAATTGTTGCTCCATGATTTAACTCCATGACACAACTAGCTTAAAATTACTCCACATTTGTTTATATTTCTATCTTTGGCGACAGAGAGGCCATAGTTCAAAAGAGTGTAGCTTTAAATAGCAAAGTTTATGTTTATTCTGTTTATTTTTCACAGAAATGTACTTTTCTTTCATACCATTTACAGGTTTTTAACAAGCAATTTAAGAAACAGAAGTAGAGCCTCCTTAAATTAAGATGCATTAAGGACTTACAGTACAAAGCATATTACAAAACATGAGATCAAAAATAGGGACATGTTGTTTTGAGAGCAACATGAGACTTTATAATCAGATACTTTAAGACGTTTACTGACGTGGTTTTAGAATTGGTCAGTTTCGCTGTACAGTATCTCTTATTTTACTCAAGCATGGTTTTCAGGTAGAATTACTCTTTACACCTCTGTTGAAAAGTGCCTACGTCGCAGAAAAATAGGCACAAAAGTTGTCACCGGGGAGATACTTTTAAAAAAGGTACACCTTTTTACTTTATTTACCCCTAAAGAGTGCATATTAGCACCTCAAAAGTACATATTAGTACTTTTGTAAAGGTTATCTTGCCAATGTGATAATTTGATCTGGAAAAGCACCTCACTAGACTTTGTAACAGATGTAATAACACTTGACCAAATGTGGGAGTGTGTTGAACTGACTTTTTGTTGGTTGAGGTGGTCCATCAAACTGTCCAGACTGTTGAATTTAGTAATCTGGAGGACATCTTGGCGCTGGCGTGTTTCTTGAATCCATTTGTTCATCATGGAGTTGGTTTGCTTGTAGTGATTCAGCTGTTTATCCTGTTTCTCCAGGTCCCATACCCTGAAAAACAAGCACAACACAATTAATACAACTAATTATGGTGGTGATGCTTTCTATATTTCTACACCATTTACCATTGTGCATCCCAAAAGTGCATCTGGAAATGCTTGCATAATAACAGCATATTTTTCCATACCTGCTATCAATCTGAGCCACAATTCGGCGCCACCGGTCAGTCATCTGTCCAACGAGCTCAGAGTATCTGAACAGGTCAACATCACACTGGTGGAAAGATTTGTCTATTTGACTGTTCCAGTGCACGGCCTTGGACAGCTCAGACTCCATAGCCTTCAAAACACCTTTCTTCTGCTCCAGCTCTGCTTTCGCCGTCTGCATGGCACAAGACATAATCAAATAGAAATGTATAAGTGACATGCTCAATCATTTTGAGACAGAAGTCAAGATCATTTTTCTTTTATGCCAAAAATCATTAGGATATAAGTATAGATCATGTTCCATGATGATATTTAGTGAATTTCCTACATTAAATATGTTAAAACTTGATTTATGATTAGTAATATGCATTGCCAAGAACTTCATTTGAACAAATTTAAAGGTGATTTTCTCAATATTTGGATTTTTTGCACCCTCAGATTCCAGATTTACAAATAGTTGTATCTCAGCCAAATATTGTCCTATCATAACAAACCATACATCAATGGAAATATGATTTATTCAGCTTTCCGATGATGTAGAAATCTCAATTTCGAAAAATTGACACTTATGACTGGTTTTGTTGTCCAGGGTCACATATTTGTTTTATGTGCAATGTGTGAAACGAGGCTTTCCGTCACCCCTAAAGAAAGCATATTTACACTGTCTGAACAACTTAGACTCTTTTCGGTCTCTGTCTTAACTCAGACTTAAATGACCATAACACAGACTGTTCCTTTAAAGCTGCAACATAATAGAATGTGAAAAAAGAGGGTTTGAATACTTTCTGAATGTACTGCATTGTATGTTATATTTTTATTTAACCTGTTATTGATATTTTAATAATTATATTTATTTTAATTTGAATACTTATTTATCATTTAATTTGTATGCTTGAATAAATCTCCTAATTCAATCAAAAATTACTTTTTTTTTTTTTTTTTAATAAAATTTTTATGACAATCACCATTAGATTATTATATTTTACAAACAATAATCCTAATACTATAATTTTTCATTCCGTGCATAAAACTCAAAATGTGTTTTATGATCAAAATGACTCAAAATGATGGCGCATGTCACACACAATAATGTTATTTTAGTATAATTAAGTTTGAATAATTTTAATTTTCCATTTTCATTTGAGTTTTTTTAGTTGTGGTGTATTTTTGTCATTTTAGTAATTTTTATTTTATAAATAAATAAATGTCTATAAAAAAAAATTCTATTTGTTTTATCTCACTTTTAGTTGTAGTTATTTTATTACATCAAGTTATACTACACTAAGATATTCATTGCTTTGGCAACTAGCTGAAATAAAACCTTTTTATAGTGTATTTTATTTCAGGTAACGTTGATTTTGTTTCAAGAAATTCAATTTTTTTGTTTTTGTTTTAATTGACTATAATAACCCAGACACACACACACACACACACACACACACACACACACACACACACACACACACACACACACACACACACACACACACACACACACACACACACACACTCACACACTCACACACACCACACATTATGTACCTGGTTAAAAAAAGTCAAGGGCTCATATTAAGTTCAGATATATAAACATAAACCGTAATATAAATATTAAGTTCACCTTGAGAGTCATGAGGTACCTTTCCACTTCGTTCGGATCAAGAGAAGTCGTCTCTTTTTCTGTGAGACGAGCCTCGTGGACTTTAATGGTGTCCTCAGCCTGCAGGAGGTTCTGGAGCAGAGCCTTAAGAGCAGTGAGCCTGGAAACAGACAAATCATTATGAGAAAAATTATTCATTCTCATATTAATACCTTCTCCTGTCACACCTTGATGGACAGAAACAACTATAAGAAAGTCATTCATAGGTTCATTGAATGAAAAATCGTATATATGTTCTTGGATCTTAGATGGAGTCGCTGCTTATTTACACTGCAAGAGCAAAAAATTAAATGCTGTATGGATTTATGGATTTCCAATACTGACGCCATAGTCACCATAGATATAATACTGCTTACAGCTGCTAATGCAGCCTCTGGAGATGAAACCCAATTATAGTTAGGAATGTTATATTTGCTCTAATCAGCTGACCAATCAGAGCAGACCTTTTCAGAAACCCTGGTCTTAAAGAGACAGAGCATGAAAAGAGGAGATGCAGAAATATCTAATATGATACGTGATTTAATTTTTTTTAAATCACGTAAATATATTCTAGCAGACCCAGAAATAAAATTATGAGATGTATATTAGCATATTATCCCAACCGAAATCTGACCCTTAAAGTAGACCAATAACCCAAACCCAACAGTCCACTATTACTCTAATGAGAGTTATTTATCATACAGTTGCAAAGTTACTTATAACAGAATATATAAAGTGGACTACTGAAACTAATTGTAACCATACTGAACTCTATGTGATTTATAGAGTCAAGACATTTCAGCAGGTTTAGGACGAGAGTGAAATCTAAAAAATCATGAATAGATGCAATACTGGCTGTATTAAATGTCCTTGCCTCTGGATATAAGAGGAGGAGAAGCTCTGCAGGCTGCCCAGTTTCTGGTTGATGAGCTCCAGTTCAGAGCGCAGGTAGCGGGTCTGCTCGGCGTTAGTGCTTCCTTGCAGCTCTCGCAAGATCTTCTCCTTCAGACGCTGATACTCGTCCCGCGTGGAGTCCAGATCACGATGAACACCCTGACGATACAGACCAGACACAAACTCAAAACTAGCTCATGAATCAAGAGAAAACGAAAACCATATTTTATCACAGTCCTCAATCTAGCACTATTAATAGACCACTATAACAGGCCGACTATTGTCCACTCTGTCACTGATTCTATTATTCTGTTCTGTTTTCTGATATTCCATTATAGAAATATATTTTGGCAAAAGGTCAACCCAGTTTGGAAACTTTCTCATTTCTCATAGATAAACGTCCAAAACATATTTTAACACTCGTGTGTTTATCCTCAACTAAACCCTTTGATATTTAAAACTTGCATGGGCAACTAAATGCACTGGATTTTTGTGAAGACAATCTTTTTGAAATTCAGTTTCAGTTCAGTCAAAAATGATTTACAAATGATTCTTCCTGTAAACTCAGAGATCAGTATTCATCGGTGTGTGGTGAGAGAAACAACATTTTGGATTATAGACACCATTAAAAATCACAGAGAGCCCCATTTCATTTTAATCCCCATAAGAAATAATTACAGTCCGAACGGTGTCTTATGCAATTTAGAAAATTTAGGTAGCATGGACTTTCAATGCATCGACAAAAATGATATGAGATTATTAAAAACATCTTGATTTGTGTCTTAAAGTCAAACTAAGGTATTTTGGGAACAACATGAGGTTGACAGAATTTAGATTTTAGGTTGAACCGTCTTTAATTGACTCTAATTAGCTTTTAAAGAAGATTTAACAGATGTTCACTTATTTTCTCCAGTCTGCGTCGTCAATGATGATGTGAAGGAATTTTTCCTTTGGAGTATTAAATCTTCAGTGAAACATAGATTCAAGATGTATGCATTATATGTTTTCTCACTCGTAGTTAGAAAAGCATTCTTTGTGTGATTTACTATGAGAGAGGTAAGGAAAAGCAGATGGTTAAAGGGTCATCATGGGGGCATTTGCTTCTTATAGCCTGGGGGTCAGGGGGGCATTTGCCTGCCTTTTCTGTATAACCATTAATCGGTAAACAAACTGGTATCCCTCCCTGTAGGGAGGGCAGAAAGGAGGCCCTTGAAGGGGAACTATAAAACAGACCGGCACTGCCTTTCCTTATCTTTTCCTCACTGACTCGCTCATGTGTATTAGTGACGAGGATCTTCTCTTGCAGGAGAATAAATAACTTTATTACTATAATTTGGACTCAGAGTTGTCTCTTACTCAGTGATGATGTTTGTTTGAAAGAAATTGCCACAACAATGACTTGAGTCTTCTTTTCGGAAGTACAACTGTTTGTGTTATTCGTTATATGGATAGTTCACCTAAAAATCTAAATTCTGTCATCATTTATTCACCCTCAAGTTGTTCCAAACCTGAATGAGTTTCTTTCTTCTGTTGAACACAAAACAAGATATTTTGAAGAATTTTGGTAACCAAACAGCTGACGGTAGCCATTAACTTCCATTGTATTTTCGTCCATGCCACTGAAGTCAATGGCTACCGTCAAATGTTCAGTAACCCACATTATTCACAATATCTTCTTTTGTGTTTAGCTAAAGAAAGAAACGAATTCAGATTTGAAACATCTCGAGGGTGAGTACATTATGACTGAGTTTTCATTTGAAGTCAGACTGTCTATAATTGTGACTGTTTATGAGTAAGCTGATATTATCAGCTGATAATGGGGCTGGCCATTAGCAGTGATGTTTTGTGTTTGATGTTACCTGCAGCAGCACCAGTCTCTTGGAGCACTCCTGTACGCCGTTCTCCTTCAGAGGCACGTGGAGGTGCTGGATCAAGCCCGTCTCCGCCGCCTCCACCCTGCGTCTGAGAGCACTCAGATCAGACATGTGACTGATGTTCAGCCCAGAGCTCACCAGCGTCCCGTTAGTCACCGTCGTCTTCTTATCTGTCTCCACCACATTCACACCATCTGTCTTCACCACATTCACACCATCTGTCTTCACCACATTCACACCATCTGTCTTCACCACATTCACCACCTCTTTTCTTCCTCCATTCTCACCTACAAGAACAAAACAGTAACACAGCAGTCAGGCTGGTTCCTCTGCAAAGCAACGGTGAAGGAATGAGGGTGTCCTTCGTACACCTTAGTCTCTAAACCTCCCTCCTGTCATTGTCAAGTATATGTTTAGGAATGAAGCTGAACTCTGAACAGTGGTCCAGGACCAGAGTTACTCATATTTGTCATGAATTAGATTGTATGTTAAAGATATGTGTGAAGGACCGAGGGAAGTCCTTTAATAGATTCATTACCTTACTATTTACTTTTAGGTCTCAATTTGTCTCAATTTTAGTATCACTGAGATACTATTATAGTTTTTATTAATATCTTGAATCTGTATTTTATTTTTATAATTATATAATAATTATTTTTATATTTTCTGTTCATTTTAATACATTTTGTAATTGTAAATTTAATGTTCATTTTCTTTTTTTGCATTTTTGCCATTTTTTTATGTCTTAATTTTTTTTTTTGCTTTAGTTTAGTTATTTATTTTACAACAATTTAAACTTGAAACTAAATTGAATTAGTTGAACTAATGAAAAATGTGTGTGTGTGTGTGTGTGAGTGTGTGTGCGTGTGTGTGTGTGTGTGTGAGTGTGTGTGTGTGTGTGTGTGTGTGTGTGTGTGTTTGTGTGCGTGAGTGTGTGTGCGCGTGTGTGCTGTGTGTCTGTGTGCGTGTGCGTGAGTTTGTGTGCATGTGTGTGCGTGAGTGTGCGTGTGGCGTGTCTGTGCGTAGGTGTGCGTGTGTGTGTGTGTGTGTTTTTAGTGTGTGTGTAGTAAAAAGCACTGATCCGATCAAGTCATACCATTGAGAGTGTGAGGGAGTTGATGTATTGAATGTCCTTCATGCAGTACTGCCAGGACATCAGACTCTTGATGTTGATGTACGTCTGACTCCAGATGGACAAGATGGCTTCGTAGTACTGCTCGTTCCTGTCAAGCAAGCAGTTAATCAGTGCATGTCTTGTTGCACTAGGATCTGTGTGCATGCGTGTTTTTGTCGTACTTGGTTGCCAGACTGATGCTCAGAGGGTTTGGAGGAGGGATGATTAGACACACTGACGGGATGAGCATTTCCAGTCCTCCAGGTCCAGTCACCTGCCACTTACTGCGCTGAGAGTTATCTTTCAGGATACCTTCGTTCCCTTTCAGAATGCCCTTCTGTAGAAGTCAAACGACATTTCAGTGTTTCGTATGTGACACATGACCACAAAACCAGTCATAAGGGGTCAATTGTTTTGTCCAAAAAAGCTGAATAAATGAGCTTTGCATTGATGTATGGTTTGTTATGATAGGACAATATTTGTCTGAGATACAATTATTTGTAAATCTGGAATCTGAGGGTGCAAAAAAATCTAAATATTGAGAAAATCATCTTTAAAGTTGTTCAAATGAAGTTCTTAGCAATGCATATTGCTAATCAAAAATGAAGTTTTGATATATTTACGGTAGGAAATATCGTCATGATATTTACTTAATATCCTAATCATTTTTGGCCCATAATCATTTTGACCCATGCAGTGTATTTTTGGCTATTGCTACAACTATACCCCAGCGACTGAAGACTGCTTCTGTGCTCCAGGGTCACATAAATACATACACTGTATGTTTACGTCCTGCTTCAGGAGAATTTAGTTTTAGCTTTAAATGACACTCGAAACTACTAATCAAGGTTTTTGTGTTTACTTGAAAATGACACTGCAGTGCCAGGTGTGGTAAATGAAACGAGAGACAATAGCGTTTCTTCATTTAGATGACATTTTTATTCAAAGTGACTTACAAATGAGGAAGCGATTCATCCTAACATGAGAACACAGAGCTTTAAACATTGTCTGTAACCAAATTAACTCCCTAAAAACTAAGGTAGCGACATCCGCATTAATATTCAAATCTATGTTAAAGGAATAGTTCTCTCCCAAATTAAAATGCTGTCACCATTTACTCATCCTCATGTCATTTCAAACTCATTAGACTTCGGTTAATCCTCGAAACACAGGTTTCTGTCCCTCTAGTGAAACGTAGAAAATCCCAAAAGGTCATAACGGCGCCATGAATTGAGGGGTTTAAAGAGATATGATCACTTTATATGATGAACAGATTTAATTGAGGCTTTTAAGCACACATAGAGTACATAAAGCTCATGAAATATTGAAAACACAGAAACTTGTTTACCGCACGTTTCGTGCTCTTTGTATGTGCATCGGTCATTGTTTAACGAACTAATATAATTTAGGCTTTTCTGTACATCATATAAAGCGCTCGTGACTAGGACTTGGTTTAAACCGCTCGTTTCATATGGATTCATTTACCACCAGCTTAATGAGCCTTTTAAATCTTCTACATGTTTGGTGACTTGGACTTTGAATGGAGGGACAGACACTTAATAACTTCATTCGTGTTTTGAAGACTAAACAAAGTCTTAAGTGTTTGGAACAACATGAGAGTCGTTAAATACCGACAGGGTTTAAAGTTTTGGGTGAACTGTCCCTTTAACAAAGCCAGCGTTTGGGACTGACAATCATGTTTAATAACAGATGTTACTCCTACTTCTTAAGTCTTTCCACTGGTTAAAACAACATTATATTGGTACTCCGTTCGGTGCCTGATGAGAAATCATTTGCTGATAATGCCAAAAAGAGAAAATGAGCGTGCAAATTCTTAGTAATGGGAATGTTAATCCTCATCTATTAAATTACGTGTCACATTATATTACTATAGTTATAAAATGTTGATTTGCAACTAAGTGGCTGTTAATATGTGGTATGCAGTCACAGTGTAAATGTTATAATGCCATCATAAATTGCATAAATCAACATTGCAATGCAAACTTTAGAGTCATTGTGTAAGAATGAAGCTCGTTGTGCACCAGTTGAAGACGTTTCATTCATCTGTTATAAAAATAGACAGTTCTCAGTCCCTAACTAACATGCTTGAGAAATAAATCACTGTAAGTCCTTCTGAATAGCACATGACTATATGTGACCCTGGACCACAAAACCAGTCGTAAGTGGCAATGTTTCTGTTTCTAGATCATCTGAAAGCTGAATAAATGAGATTTCAATTGATGTATGGTTTGTTATGATTGGACAATATTTTAAAATCTGGAATCTGAGGATGCAAAGAAATCTAAATATTGAGAAAATCACCTTTAAAGTTGTTCAAAATAAGTTCTTAGCAATGCATATTACTAATCAAAAATGAAGTTTTGATATATTTACAGTAGGACATTTACTAAATATCTTCATGGAACATGATCTTTACTTAATATCCTAATGATTTTTGGCATTAAAGAAAAATGTATCATTTTGGCACATACAATGTATTTTTGGCTTTTGCTCCAAATATACCCCAGCGACTTATGACTGGTTTTGTGCTCCAGGGTCACGTATATATTTTCAGATATTACAGGAAATAGTGACTGACCTGGTCCTGTTTGAAGTCACAAAGGGCTTTGACGATGACCGGCCCGGTGCTCTTCTCCTCTGGGTAACGAGGCTTCAGACACACGATGCTCTTGGACTTGCTGACCAGCGTCTGCACCTGCCTCTTACTCTCCATGATCCTCTCTTTCTCTCTCTACACACACACACACACACAGGCACAATTATTACACACTGATGAAGAACGGGAACACAGTCACATCATATGAACATACAGTAGGTCATGACAGTGTAGTACTGTCACGCGAGGTTACACAAGGGAGCCAGGAACACAGAACGAGGAGACGAGGAACTTCTTTAAACACACTTTACTTCAACACGGAACAGAGATCGCGGGATACAGGAACACACACTAATGACGTTAAGACTTGACAAAGACACTGGGAGCACTGAGGACTTATAAAGGGAAGGAAACGAAGGAGCAAACAAGATAATGAGTGACACAGGGCTGGGGACTAATTACACTGAAGACACAGGGCTTGGAACTGATGATTATGGACACGAGAGGAGGGGAAACACAAGACACAGAGAACACAGGCCTGACATTACTCCCCCCTCCCGAACGGTGCGTCCCGCACCGTACACCATCCAACGGGGAGGGGGGGGTGGGTGCTCTGGAGGCCTCACGGGACACGGAGACAGGACAGGACAGGAGGCCTCCAGGGCGGCGCCCGTTCTAGGAGCCATGGCGGGTCAGGGGACTAGGGAGGCCATGGCGGATCGGGGAGCATGGGAGGCCATGGCGGGTCAGGGGACTCGGGAGCCCATGGCGGAGCGGGGAGCATGGGAGGCCATGGCGGGTCAGGAGACTCAGGAGGCCATGGCGGAGCAGGGAGCATGGGAGGCCAAGGCGGATCCGGGGACTCGGGAGGCCATGGCGGAGCGGGGAGCATGGGAGGCCATGGCGGGTCAGGGGACTCGGGAGGCCATGGCGGATCGGGGAGCATGGGAGGCCATGGCGGGTCAGGAGACTCGGGAGGCCATGGCGGATCGGGGAGCTTGGGTGTCCATGGTGGATCCGGGGACTCTGAGGCCATGGCGGAGCGGGGAGCATGGGAGGCCATGGCGGATCCGGGGACTCAGGAGGCCATGGCGGAGCAGGGAGCATGGGAGGCCATGGCGGATCCGGGGACTCAGGAGGCCATGGCGGAGCGGGGAGCATGGGAGGCCATGGCGGATCCAGGGACTCAGGAGGCCATGGCGGATCCGGGGACTCAGGAGGCCATGGCGGAGCGGGGAGCATGGGAGGCCATGGCGGATCCGGGGACTCAGGAGGCCATGGTGGAGCGGGGAGCATGGGAGGCCATGGCGGGTAGTCCCCCAAAAATTCTTGGGGAAATTCCCCAGCAGGTGCTCTGGAGAGCTGGACGGAGCCAGCAGGGGCTCTGGAGAGCCGGACGGAGCCGGCAGGGGCTCTGGAGAGCTGGACGGAACCGGCAGGGGCTCTGGAGAGCTGGACGGAGCCGGCAGGGGCTCTGGAGAGCTGGGCGGAGCAGGCACTGGAGGACGCTGGCGAGGAGCCGGCACTGGAGGACGCTGGTGAGGAGCCGGCACTGGAGGACGCTGGCGAGGAGCCGGCACTGGAGGACGCTGGCGAGGAGCCGGCACTGGAGGGCACTCTGGCAGCGCAGCGTCTCGGGGGCGCTCTGGCAGCGCATCTCGGGCGCTGGAAAGCGTGGACTCGGCGGCGCTGGAAAGCGCTGTCTCGGCGGCTGGAAGCGCGGACTCTGGCGGCGCTGGAAGCGTGGCGTCTCGGGCGCTCTGGCAGCGCGGCGTCTCGGCGCTCTGGCAGCGCGGCGCTCGGGGCGCTCTGACAGCGCGGCGTCTCGGGGGCGCTCTGGCAGTGCGGCATCTCGGGGGCGCTCGTGAAGCGCGGACTCTCGGCGGCACTCGGGAAGCGCGGACTCTCGGCAGAGCTCGGGAAGCGCGGATACCGGGCTGAGGAGCGCAACAGCCCATGGGGCTCTGGGCGGAGGACAGAGGCGGTGCTGGGAAGAGTTGGGTGATTGGAACATTTGGCTGAGTATGTGGAGGGTCCTGGCGAGGGGTGAGCTCGAGAGGCCTGGTGGTTCTCGGGTGGGGTCGGATGATGATCGCTAAGAACAATTTCCACTTCGAAATTAACACCATTCACATTGAGAACATGATTAACCAGCTCTATCAGGGAAAAACTGCACGTGGGAAGATCGCAGCTGATAACGTCATCATCCAGCCCCAGCCGAAAACAGACACCGAGCGAGGCGTCAATCCAGCTCACCTCGTTGTAGAGCTCAAGAAACTCCTCAACATACTCTACCAAATCCCGACCATCCTGCCGCAGACACCCAAGCCTATCCTCAGCCGTTTGCATGGTTTGGTATGGTCGAGTCTTCTGTCACGCGGGGTTACACAAGGGAGCCAGGAACACAGAACGAGGAGACGAGGAACTTCTTTAAACACACTTTACTTCAACACGGAACAGAGATCGCGGGATACAGGAACACACACTAATGACGTTAAGACTCGACAAAGACACTGGGAGCACTGAGGACTTATAAAGGGAAGGAAACGAAGGAGCAAACAAGATAATGAGTGACACAGGGCTGGGGACTAATTACACTGAAGACACAGGGCTTGGAACTGATGATTATGGACACGAGAGGAGGGGAAACACAAGACACAGAGAACACAGGCCTGACAAGTACGTTGTGTGATCATCTGATCAGATGTGTCTGTCTCACCTCCAGGTTTTTGAGCATTTCTGTCAGATTCTCCAGAGATGTGTTCTTGTCACAGATGAACTTACGGATGCTCTCGTGGTCTTTCTGCAGTCTGGCGTTCGTCTCATTGGCCTCCTTGAAGAACTACAAAAGAATAATCACAAAAATAAACTCTATTATTTGATCCTTTACCCCCTTCAGGTTCAGCTCTATTCATTAGTTTTTTCCATAGAACACAAACAGAGAGATTTTGAATCAAGGTTGCTCTTTTACATGCAATTACAATTATGTGGACTGGGGCTTTCAAGAGTCAAACACAAAAATCACCATAAACTGTAAGTATTATAATAACATTAACCCTTACACCTTGTGCACTATATATTCCAAGTCCTCTGAAGCCAAACGATTTAGTGTGAAACATAAATAGACATTTAAGATAGCCTTATTCACTATACTTTTAAAAACGAAATAAATCATTTGTATTTTTAAAAGACAACCATTCGTATCTTTATTGATGTGTTTTCTTGCTTATAACAAAACTAGCCATTATTAAAAACCCTTAAATACATTTCAGCATGTACCAGGGCTTTTTTTAGCATAAAAATGTTCATTACTTGAAATAAAATAAAATAGCTGCTTGCAACATTTCTCGTTTTAATTTGATGTACTAAAAAAAACTAAAACCGAAACAAAATTAATATTATAAATAATATAAGTTATTTGAAATAAAGTGAATACATTTATATAAAAAAATGACAAAAATTACTACAACTTTGAATAAAATTAAATGAAGCTGAAAAATATTAGAAATATATATATTTATATACACCAGAAGACAAAGGGCCCTGTTTTAACGATCGAAGCGCACGGTGCCGGTGCACTCAGGGCCAGTCCGAATCCTCTTTAGCTAGTATAACGACGGGACAAACGGTCTAAACGGGTTATCCCTATTGTCTTAATGAGTAATGGGTGTTTTTGGGAGTAACGTGCAATCAGAGTCTCATCTCCCATTGCCTTTAAGAGCGAGTTGCACTCGCAACTTAAGAGTGATTTTAAGGCGCACAGACTGAACAGAGCAACGGATCGGCTCATGCGCGAGCAAATTAGGTGCTAATTCTGATACACGCAATGACTATCCATTATGACATTTTTATATTTATGTACCTACACAAGAATATTTTACACTGTAATCCTTTAATTTTTTATATTTGGCATGTTTGTGTGCTGCTGTGCATCCCTGTGTGTAATAAGCAAAGTGAACACGCGTTGTGGACTCGCCAAGAGGCGCATTTTCAACTAACGCTCTCTTTAAATAACACTAAAAAATATTGCGCCATTGAGTTGGTCTACGGCACAGTCTATTTTCAGTTCCTCAAAATAGCAACATGCCAACAATGCACCTGAACACACCTCGTTTTCAGACCAGCATGCACATGAGTGCACAAATGGATGCAAATGCATTTTCTATTTAAACAACGCGGCGGCGCAGGACATGAAAATGAGAACTGCGTCGGGCTGAGACTAGTACAAACACTTGCACCGGGTGTATGATCGGGCCCTAAGCCTCACTTGGCTGTAAGCGGCGTTCTCCTTCAGATGAACATCGATGCACTTGGTGATCTGCAGTAACCAGCTCCACTGGGTTTGCAGTGTTTCCATATAAGCCTGAAATTAAAACAGAGACAAGTGCTTATTTGTAGGGATGTGCAGAATTCCTTGTACTACAATATTAGAAACCATTGTATAACCTGACAAAAATATCTATATCATACAAAATATCAAGTTTGTACATTTTAGTGTGTGCCAGACAGTTCAAAGTGATATTAGCAGACGTCTTTGAGGTCTTAGCATGAATGAGACAAGCTTTCACAGCCACTGTTTGTCACAGAAGATGTTTCCTCACCTTTATCTTGTCAGATCCTGGGTGCTGGTTCCTCAGGAGGATGTCCACCTTTGCCTTCAGTTTATTCAGCTCTTTCTCTTTCCCTTCCAGATCTTTCATCAGTATCTGGCAGGAAGGATGTATGTTATAAGCTAAAATCATCAGGCATTTACATGACAGGAAATAACCGTCTGGCATAGTTAAGACTAAAGTCTTAATTTGACTGAATGTGTACCATGTGTACATTGATGTTGTATTTCATCAGTGCAAGTATCTCAGAATTATGAATTTAATGAGTTGACAAATGCCACCTGATCACTTGAGACATAAAACAACGGTTGAAGAAGTAATTATTGTTCTCTTTTCTGTATGTTTTGCATTTTCTGTGTCCGCTAAATTAGGAAATGTATACAATACATTTAAGTTACGTTACATTAAAGTTGGTCAAATGATATTGCATCATTGATACATGCATTTATATGTTCTGAAACAATCTGAATTGTGAAAATCGCTATATTCAGTATGCATTTGTGATCATTTGCATTGCTGTATATGATCTATTTCCTGATGATTGTGCGTGTCTCCTCACCGAGTAGCTCTCTTGTTTTTGTGGGATGTAGTTGTTGACGTTTTTATCGCCCCAGTCAAACAACAGCTCCTCTTCCTCTCTGTCGTTGACCCACATGATGGCAAGGGAGAGCTCCTCGATGATGCTCAGCAGGTCTCGCAGGTGCACCACCCGCGCATGGGACATTTTCTACACGCAAGAGAGAAGAAAAGATCAGATTGAGAGAAGCGCAGACACTGGAGAGTACTGATCTGTCAAACATTTACAGACTAAAATA
Organism: Gymnocypris eckloni scoliostomus; assembly: GCA_027564155.1. Classification (NCBI taxonomy): domain Eukaryota; kingdom Metazoa; phylum Chordata; class Actinopteri; order Cypriniformes; family Cyprinidae; genus Gymnocypris; species Gymnocypris eckloni. Next base: position 30,735,525 of record CM050422.1, read on the forward strand.
GCCACTATATAATATTCCCATTTATAATATATTAGATAGTTAAAAATGTATCTAAAATTGGGAAATTAGTTATAATAAAAAACTAAGCAGGTGTGTCGAAACTTTTGACCATCAGGGGAAATGTCTAATAAACATTTAACAGTACACTATTGAATCACTTGCGGTTGATTCTGGTCAAAGCATTGAAACACTTCACAGATGATAAAGAGAAATGAGAGATGTTTCATCAGCTGACCTGTAAACTGCTCCATTCTTGGTCCAGCGCGTGGAGGCGGGCCTTGTCTCTGCTCTGCATCTGAAGCAGAAAGATTCTGTCAGTACATGTTTATCATTCTTACAATGAAATACGTGACCCTGGAGCACAGAAGCAGTCTTCAGTCGCTGGGGGATATTTGTAGCAATAGTCAAAAATACACTGTATGGGTCAAAATTATAGATTTTTATTTTATGCCAAAAATCATTAGGACATTAAATAAAGATTATATTACATGAAGATATTTAGTGCATTTCCTACCGTAAATATATCAAAACTTACATTTTTGATTAGTAATATGCATTGCTAAGAACTTCATTTGAACAACTTTAAAGATGATTTTCTCAATATTTAGATTTTTTGGCATCCTCAGATTCCAGATTTTCAAATATTGTCCGATCATAACAAACCATACATCAAGGAAAAGCTTCTTTTTGTTGCATTTTTCAATGGATGTACAGTATAAAAATTGACACTTATCGTCAGTGTCAAACAACAGCTCCTCTTCCTCTCTGTCGTTGACCCACATGATGTAGCAAGGGAGAGCTCACTCGATTCAGTATTCATCAAAATGAATTAAAACAGTGAAATGCAAACTCAGAATATGACACAAACCTGCAATAATTAAATATGTTAAACAACACAAATATATCTAATCTCATTTTATTAACCAATGTGTTTGCTGCTGAGCTTTGATGATCAGTTCAATCATACTAATAATACAAATTACTTTAGATAAACTAATAATTGTGTTTCATTGTTGTTTAATTGCTGAAGAGTGTTGAACTTCTCCTGTGTTCTTCTGTACAGACGTGATTTACTCGTCCTTCAGTCTGAGGTTTATTCATTACACTTTCTGGTGTGAAAGGCTTTTATATTTGCTATAAATATAACTTCTTGTATTAAAAACAAACAATCAAGACCTGATCATATTTAAAAAGTAACGCGAAAGTAACGTGAAAGTACTGTAACGCATTACTTTCCATAAAAAGTAACTAAGTAACATAATTAGTTACTTTTTTAGGGAGTAACGCAATATTGTAACGCATTACTTTTAAAAGTAACTTTCCCCAACACTACTCATGACTGGTTTTGTGGTCCAGGGTCACACATATGATAAAACAACACTTGAAACAGTTATTATGTGAATTTATTTGAATGTCATTCCAGTTGAATGTAAAATGCATTCTCCGTTCTCTTCTGAGTGGTGCACGGTGTTTGTGTTTGCGTTAGCATGAGCGTACCAGTTCATCCCGCGCTCTGTCCACTTCCAGGCTTCTCTGGATTGAACTTTGAAACTTGTTGTGATTGAGGATTTGTTGGCTGATGGCATCTGTATCATCACTGAAGGGTGCGGTCTCGATGAGTCTCTGCAGCACACAAACACACAAAACCCATTCAGGCATGTGTCCACAAACACAACCGACTGATTACAGACTTGTATGGTCAAAACCGCAAATGAAGGGTTCGTTAAATTAACTTTGTTTCAAGTTAACTATCAGCGTATGTGATAAACCACAGCAACTGTGAACCTAACCTGTTCTGGTGGGTGTGACAGCACAATATCATTATCAAGCATTGTTATGCCACAGCAATGTCAGCATTATTTCACCTCATAAATCATCAACCCAACACTTTCTCATCTCTCTCATTTGCATATTATGTCTTAGATGTTATGAGAAATTAGAGTCAAGTGTCTCAAATCATAGTACAGTATGTTGAGATGAGTCACACACACAAAAAATTACCAAGTGGACATTTTATCAGCTAATATTGCTTCGAATTAGAATTTGGTTCAGAACTACAAACATGAATCAAAAATTGCTCACAAACTACAAACATGGCAGATGTGTGAAATAGACTTTTAAAGATGTGATTATGACACGTTAGTATGTCTCAAATCTCAAAAGTATCCACTTTTTCTTCCCAAAAAGAGTAAATACTTCAAGCGCGTAGTAGCAAATAGATAACATTAGCTTCTGTTGGTGTAATATTCACTTCCTGTGTCTCTTCCTGTTGTTCATTCATTTCCCTAGTTAGAGTACCTTCACCTGCGTCTAGTAATAGTTTAACATTATCACGTGTATGTATAGCCTTCCTTTTCCTCAGCTCATTGTCGGTTATTGTCTTGTGTTAAGCATTTCCATTTCCACGGGTTTCCTCATGCACTCCTGTACTCCTGATTATATCAATACATCTGCAGTTAGAGCCACGTCTCTCCTCACAACACATATAAGACACAGCTGAACTAATGTAGAAAAAAACACACACGTATTGCTCAACAGCCCAGTAGTTCAGCGCAGTGAATCACATTTAACAATGTGTAATGCTTGTTTAGGGAGACATTCCTTCTGTCTTTCCATTTGGTGCAGAAATGACACTGTTTAATCACCACGTGATATTCTTCACTTGTGTATGAAAGCATGTAGATGTTTATAATAGAAAAGTTAATATTTAGTGTGATTTATAGCCTCTAGGTGGCAGTGATTAATCATTACCGTAAGCTGAGGACTAAAGTGCCTCTTTAATGCTGATCTCAGATCAGTTTCGTGGTGTCTTATATAATGTCTGGGAATCCGGATCAGGGTCCGCAGGAGGGCCGTGCTGTTGTTTTGGTGATTGTGGAGTTATTTGAAGTATTCGTTCTGATAGAGCTCAGCGCAGATAAGAACACAACCCGCTCTGAACCCGACCGTCACACCCCAGTCACTCTCGCTGCTTTTGTCTTGATTTCTTTTGCCCCAGACACTCCCTGTTTTTCCCTCCCTCCTTCCTGCTCGGGCGAAACAATGTGTGCTCTGTGCTGAACTGTGCAGGGGTGTGTGTGTGTGTGTGTGTGTGTGTGTGAGAGAGTGTGTGTGTGTGTGTGTGTGTGTGTGTGTGTGTGTGTGTGTGTGTGTGTGTGTGTGAGAGAGAGGTGTGTGTGTGTGAGAGAGTGTGTGTGTGTGTGTGTGTGTGTGTGTGTGTGAGTGAGTGTGTGTGTGTGAGAGTGTGTGTGTGTGAGAGAGTGTGTGTGTGTGAGTGAGTGTGCCACAGGTAGATGATAAGAACACAATATTTGTACGCAGTACATGGCTGGTTACTAAGAAATAAAGAAGCAAAGAGCCTGAGTGGGCCTCATAACACAACACTGAGTGAATGTGAGGAGGATCTATCTGTTTGTCCAGCTAAAGAAAGAGGTGGAGAGATGAACGTTTTCAATTATAACGCTGTTGCATAAAGTATTCATTCTCGTCTAATTTCAGACAATCAATGCAATCAAGACTTGCAGGGTTTCTGCAATTTATATTAACAATAAATAAATAATGTCTTGAACATCTCCGCTCCCAAAGATTAGAATATGGAGAAACTTTACTGTGTCTTCTGACCACACTGAATGATGTATTTCTCTTGTTTTCCAGTGCGAATGTCTAAAGTCTCTTAAATCAAGATATGTTTACTTAAGAAGAAAAACATCCAGTGGAATTTTAATTATGATTAAATCAAGACTTCTGCCAAGTATGTGCCAAACAAAGTCATTAAAGTTAATTAAAACGAGTTTTCATACCCCGTTGCCAGATTGTTGTTTCAAGCATAACTAATATAAATTAAATCTTCATTTTACTTTTGCATCTCAAGTAAATATATGTTGATTTAAGGATTTTGGATTGAAAACAAAAACACAGAGGACGATTTTTCTGCAATGCAGCATATGCTGAAAGTGTTTTCTGCTCTGATTTACAGAAGGACGAATGAAGAGCTTTAAAGACCCGCAGAAACCCTGTCTTGCATTTTCTGCCACTCATTTGCTTGAAAGGGAAAGCGGTCAGACGGGTTGTGTAGTGGGAGAGGCACAGGTGTGTCTCCTGCTGTAGGTGTGGACGCCACACAAGTCCCAACACAACACAACACAACACAACACAGCACAGGGAGTCTGATACACTCTCTCTCTCTCTCTCTCTTTGGCAATGCGTCAGATCCCAGTGCATCTGAATGTGAGGTAAGCCTGACTGCTTCCACTCACAAGCACTGAACCGGCCTGGACTTGAGGAGAAGACTGAGGTGTGAGAGTAAATTCCAGAGAGGTGCTGTCATTATGGGCTGTACGAAGTCTTTCAGCAGGGTGAGAAATCACCGTCTTCTCAACTCACTGCTATTTTCCAGACAGCTCAGGAGACAAACTGGGCAACAGATCTGCTTTGGTAGTCCATTTAGAGCCAAGATTCAACACAGAGGATGATTTCACACTTACACTGGAGGTGCAGATATAAAATAAGATGGTGTCCGCATATCTTGAGTTTAACTGGAATTTCCCTTTAGTGTAAATAAAGTCATAGTTCACACATAGTTCATTTACTCCCCCTCCAGTTGTTCAAAACCTGTATGAATTTATTCTTTTCAGCACAAGAATACATGTTGATGAATGTTGGTAACCAACAGTTGTTGGCTTGGAAAAAAAGGACCGGGGAAGTCAATGCGAACCAAAACTATTTGGTTACCAACATTCTTCAAAATATCTACTTTGGAGGTCAACAGAAAAAAGCAATGAATCAAAGGATAGTTGACAGAATATTCAATTTTGGGTGAACTATCCCTTTAAGTTCAACAACTGATGGTAAAATACGGCATATAAACTAGTAACACAATCTACAGTAGTCAAAAACGGCAAAATAAACACGTGTTTTTAGTTTTACTCAGTATTGCTGATATCTACTGCTGAGATTGAGATTGTTGCCATTAAACTGCATCACATTTAGCTTTGCTCAGCAACATGTTGCCATTCCAATAAGAGTTCACCACAGAGATTACACTAGTGTTTAGGTTGGTTAAGCGAATCACTTTTAGGAAAAAAAGTACAAAACTTCTCATTGCGATGGCTTCATTTCAAGAGATAGATATTTAGATACTAATATGTGCACTTCAGGTACTAATATGTTATATTTAGTACATTTAAGTTACTAAAATACACCCTTGAGCGGTAAATAAGGTACAAAAATGTACCTTTTGAAAAGTATCAGCCACGATGACAGCTTTTGTACCTTTTTTTCCTCGAGTGCACTGACCACCGAACATTGCTCGGTTTGAAAGGGACTTCTGTATGAGCTGTGCCTTATACATCTCTAGCTTTGTGTCCTTTTTTGCACCCAAACTTGTGCATTGAGAGAATTATTTAGTGTTGACAACATTAAGGGTTCTAGATCATTAGATGAACCTCGTCGTACGGGTGTCCCTGTGTAAATGCACCATGTGATGAAACAATGCAACATCAGTTTAATTGTTTTGTTTTTAGTAGGTATATGGATTGAGTGTGTGTGTGTGTGTGTGTGTGTGTGTGTGTGTGTGTGTGTGTGTGTGTGTGTGTGTGTGTGTGTGTGTGTGTGTGTGTGTGTGTGTGTGTGTGTGTGTGTGTGTGTGTGTCTCTGTTTCTGTGTGTGTGTGTGTGTGTGTGTGTGTGTGTGTGTGTGTGTGTGTGTGTGTGTGTGTGTGTGTGTGTGTGTGTGTGTGTGTGTATGTGTCTTGTATGAGGACACTGTGTGTGTGTCTCTGTTTCTGTGTGTGTGCGTGTGTGTGTATTACAAGGAGAAGGTGTGTGTGTATGAGGACATTTTCTGTGTGTGTCCCTGTTTCTGTGTGTGTGTGTGTGTGTGTGTGTGTGTGTGTGTGTGTGTGTGTCCTGTGTGTGTGTGTGTGTGTGTGTGTGTGTGTGTGTGTGTTTAGGGCAATGTGTGTGTGTGTGTGTTGTGTGTGTGTGTGTGTGTGTGTGTGTGTGTGTGTGTGTGTGCAACAGCTCATCAGTTCCTCATCAGTTCAATAGTTTTGTTTTTAGTAGGTATATGGATTGAGAGTTTTTCTCAGGCTATTGAGTTTTTTATATTAATTTATATTTCCAATGAATGACTCATGCATTATGTCAGCTTTGAACAGACAGTTGTGCAAGAGAACAGCAGGTGTGAGGACAGAGACAGACCTTTTTGTGGTTGATCCATGCGACCGCCTCCTGGAAGCTCTTGCTGGTATCCTCCCCTGCGATGACCTCTGACCTGACGAACCGATTGCCTCCCCCGGCGGTTCTAATCAGAGTGGTGCCCGTGATGGAGTTCTGAATGTCTGAGTGTAAGGTGCAACATTCCTCCATACTGCAGAACAGAACGAGGATTAGACGCTTTGCTTTGAATCTACAGTCCTCTTTATTTATTTCCCATTCTTCAGAAATATCTGGGAGTTAAACAGCTGGCATTTTACGTCCCATTAACTCTTTTATTATCATTGTGAATAGCTGCGATGTCATTTTTGAAAGAATCTCCATCAGTAGTGACATATTTTAATCTACACTTGATAATCAAAGGGACAATAGTGACTAGCATGCTTGAGATGAATTATGAGACATGCACTGTATTGTGTAGATACAAAATAATCATGTTTTTTTTTTATCGTGTACCTTTCCAATCCATCTGTTATTTTTAAATGTGTGCAAAAGTTTGAAAATATTAGCTGTGAAGTTAGCGTCCCTTGTTGAATAGAAGTGCACTTAATAAATATTGAAGGTGCACTGATTATTTACTTCTGCTTGAAAGTATATTTACTGCAGCATTATTTTAGTACCACTGAGATACTGTAAGAGTTTTTATTAATATATTGAAATTGTTTTATTTTTAGATTTTATTGTGTTTAATTTTAATTTAAAGTTTGGTCATTTTGTTGTGTATATATATTATTTTTTTTTTATACAAATATCTACATAGTTTTAATTCATTTTTATTTCAAGTATAGTATATCAAGTTAAACTGAATTATTAAGATATAAGAAATGTTGCCCTGGATATGGGCTTAAATAAAATATGTTTTTTATATTCTATTTAATTTATTTCAAAGTTTCATTTTGTTTGTTTAGTGAACTATAATAACCCGGATTTATTGTATATGTACTTGCAGACTTTAAAAAGTACACTTTTGAAACATTTTTATACTTTAAAGTAGATTTTAAGTCATTGTCTTAATTGTTTGCTGTGCTTTGAAGTACACTTACTTTGATGTGCTGACTAACATACGAAGCCCATGTTACATATTTAATTATAAATCTAACTGTAGTGTTATTTGATATAACATTCAAAGTGAATATGTTTTGAATGAACTAAATTGCAGCTGTACTATTACAAATGTATAATTACACATAAGTTGATTTGATAAATCTCCACAATCCCCAAAATGTCCCCAGTTGAAGAAACACCCATTCCTGCTGAACAAGTGTCCCAATATATATTCCTGGTAACAGACACTGTGCTCATAGTGGGCTGGGCTGTACGCTGAAGTGTGCATTATGTGACAGCATACTAACAGGTTTCATGTATGTATGTGAAAACACAATCACACGCTGCAGGTACCGTTGGATGATAATGTCATTGGGTTGACCGGCATTGTATAAGTCCACGGAGTACTTTTCCATCTGCTCTATCAGATCCGCTGCCGCATTCATTTGTTTATCCACTTCAGTTACTGGTCCATTCTGCAGAAAAACAACAGATACAACATTAGAATCACGTAGAAGGCAGTAAAACCTCAAATCACTGTGTGTGTGTGTGTGTGTGTGTGTGTGTGTGTGTGTGTGTGTGTGTGTGTGTGTGTGTGTGTGTGTGTGTGTGTGGTGCGTGTGTGTGTGTGTGTGTGTGTGTGCGTGCGTGTGTGTGTGTGTGTGTGTGTGTGTGCGTGATGCGTGTGTGTGTGTGTGTGTGTGTGTCATGTGTGTGTGTGTGTGTCCCCATAAATGTGTGTTTGTGTGTGTGTAGTGTGTGTGTGTGTGTGTGTGTGTAGTGTGTGTGTGTGTGTGTGTGTGTGTGTGTGTGTGTGTGTGTGTGTGTGTGTGTGTGTGTGTGTGTGTGTGTGTGTGTGTGTGTGTGTGTGTGTGTGTGTGTGTGTGTGTGTGTGCATGTTTATGTGGTTTATGAGGACACAAATTTGTATAATGACACAGGTATGACATAGGTATTACAAAGAGAACGTGATTTATGAGGACAATTTCAGTGTCCCCATAATTCAAAACGCTAATAAAACATACAGAATGAGTTTTTTGATAAAGTAAAAATACACAAAGTTTCCTGTGAGGGGTAGGTTTAGGTGTAGGGTTGTTGTAGAACATACGAACTTTGTCACAGTTTGTGTGAAAATGACACTTACGGCCTCTAAGATGATCTGTGCTTGGTTCAGGCAGCCCATGCATTCTTGGTAAAACATCTGAGCTTGTTTTTGAACAGACGTAGATGAAATGCTACAAAAAAAATACAGATAATACATAATAAAATACAGTAAACATGTTACATTGTTACTAAAATGTTACAGATCATGTATTAGATCACGAATCATTTAAGGCATTTTAAAGCAAACAGATGCTTAGTGTTTTGTTGAATAGATTTAACCATCGTGCAGTTAAAAGACGGATCAGAACATATTTTCAAAGGAGAACAGTATGTTGTGGTCAAAAACAAACAAGCCAGGTTACATTTTGAATTTCAATCATTTTAATGCATGCACATGCAGAGTACACATGCACAGTAATTTTATGAAAGCACTGTTTGATATGTGACCACATAACAAGCACAACACACGCATATGCACAATGGTCATGTATGGCATATCCAATTTTTAAAGCTAAAATATTAGTATTTTATAGATGTGGACTTAATGGAGCTCTTTCATTTAATTATCAACTTTCTCTCGGATGTTTCACTAAATTCCACAAAAAATAAAACTAATACAAATATAACAACTGTTGACTTAAGAGTTTATCAATGAACGCATAGGCTATATCTCAAATAGGATATTTTCTTACTTTTTAATAGCATACTTTGTTTATAAATAACAATACAACACTCGATAATGTATAAATGGAAACTTACATCTGTCCACCTCGTCCTCCTCCTCCTCCTTGTGAGTTTCTGGAGAATGTGTTTGTGTTTGTCTGCGTATAGCCATCATTGAACTCAGACTGGAATCCATTTCCACTCATGAAGTACTGCGCGGCGTCATTCCGGGATAAACTGTGGCCCCCACGGTCAGATCGGGCCGGGAGTTGCTCCTCCGGGGTGCACCGTGGCCCCCCACGGTCATATCGGACCGGAGGGGGCCTCTAAGGGTTGCACTTTGGCGCTCCACGGTCAGATCGCCCCGGGGCTTGCCTCTGCGGGCGGTCGAGAGGAGTCTGGTCTGAGTCTCGGAAAAACTCATCTCTGTGGAAGACTGTGGCTGGTCTCAACCAAAGGAAAGTACTGGAAGTGCTGCTGCTCTGCTCCTGCTGCGCGTCTTTACGCGGCGGTGACTGCGCGGATACTGGCCGCTGCGCTCTGGATAGTTCCGGTTTTGCAGTTAGACCACACCTGCGCTTTCTCCCCGAGAGAGTTCCCATGAGGCGCGGCTCCGGAGGCGCGATATCACTCATCCGCGCTTTTGTTTTTTTCGATAGAAATATTTTTTTGCATAGTTTTTTTTACTACTTGAACCACAGCCAACAAGCTGCTTTCTATCAAAAGCTGAAGATGTCCTGTGAATTTAGCCTCTAGTTTAAGTTACTATATATGTATACACACACACGCTTGCGTTTCATTATTTTGCATTACTTTCAAAAGCTAAAAATTGTACATTTAGTGCGTTTATTTATTTTTGACTTATTAACTTTTTATGAAGTTGCATGAAAATGTCATGACTCCTTTTTCTTAAGTTTTTTTCTTCTTCACTATTGAACCTCAGCCAGCAAGCTGCATTCTATCAAGAGCTGGAGATATTTTTCCTGTTAACATTTTTTTTTATGAATATTTTTTATTAATTATATATTTATTTGTGATTAATTTCAATAAATGACACATGATTGGCACGCCCTATCTGACTCAATACACTAACTCAAACTCAGGTGTGTGTGTGTGTGTGTGTGTGTGTGTGTGTGTGTGTGTGTGTGTGTGTGTGTGTGTGTGTGTGTGTGTGTGTGTGTGTGTGTGTGTGTGTGTGTGTGTGTGTGTGTGTGTGTGTGTGTGTGTGTGTGTGTGTGTGTGTGTGTGTGTGTGTGTGTGTGTGTGTGCGTGTGTGTGTGTGTGTGTCTGTGTGTGTGTGTGTGTGTGTGTGTGTGTCTGTGTGTGTGTGTGTGTGTGTGTGTGTGTGTGTCTGTGTGTGTGTGTGTGTGTGTGTGTGTGTGTGTGTGTGTGTGTGTGTGTGTGTGTGTGTGTGTGTGTTGTTCACGGTAGTGTGACACACCCACCTCACCCAGCCTCACACACCCTTTACAGTCCTCTGTGATTACAGGGAGGTTGTTGACAGGTTAACTTGGGGAAAGTGTGAAATGGTGGTAGTACAAAAAGTTTGTACATGTCCATTAGCCGGTTTGACAAGTGAAAAGTACAATGCATAATGTCATATTGCATTAATTTACCATGTGGTGTGGCAAAGTTAGAAATAAATGATAAATCTGATCAATTTAAATCGAGTCATAATTGTATCTCATATCTCAGCATTTAAAACTATAATTATTGAAACCAGATTCATTGCAACATAGTATGTGCGCAATATTACTGTATGTGTCAACATGCACAATATGATTTTTTTTTTGCTTTCTGCCCATTAAATATTGCTACACAGCAAGTCTCTTACATATTTATCTCAACCAACCAGTTTAGTTTTATGTCCATACTCTGTTCATATTGTGCATGTTGATTTCTTTTGACACAGCGTCTGCTCCAGGCACGATTAGCAAAATAGATAAGAATGTTATCTGTGTTGTATTCTCTGATTTAGGTCATACTTAAGGGACAAGGACAACTAAATGGCATTGTGTACACACCTCCAGGCATCATGTGACATGGTGGTGTCCCACAGGGCTCAATACTGAGTCCGTTATTATTTAACCTACACCGTATATATTTGAATTAGCTTGTGCAGATAATCAATATAACATCTCTTTTCAGTTCAGCTGTACGGGATCCAAATGCTCTGTCAGATCCCAAAAGCACTAGGTACTCACAAGTTAATTAGTAACATCTTGGTTTGCATAGAGAGCATGAATGTGTGTACGTCAGTCTGCAACTAAATAAAGATAAGACAGAGCACAGTGAGATAAGATTTAGCTCTATTTCATTTTCATTTTTTCTGTTTATATTATTATAGAGAACTGAGATGTTTTCTGTAAACCACTTGGAGAAAGTGCTATATAAATACTTCTCTGTCAAATTAGTAATGTGCATAATTGTTTTCAATTTTAAATTCGTAAAAACTAGACCTTTTTTAACGCATAACAATCTTATAGTGTGTATACTGGCAGATTGCTCTCTCTGGCTGGGAACACAGTGTTTCTCTTAATCTTGTTTAACAAGAGTGGCACACACCTACAGAGACACACCAATCAAGCCCTTAATCATTTTATGAATTCCTTTCTTTCAGGATAGTTAATTGCTGCACTTCTGGAGAGAGCCTAAGCATGAACAAACTTGTCTTACGTTATAAATGTAATGACTGAAAGACTGTCACCGTTCACATACAGTTAACACATAAAAAGCATGACAAAACAAGAAACGAACATCGCCCAGGCCTCACATACCACAGTTTACTGTACTTTGACTATACTGTCAAAACTCTTGAATATCATCACAATAGAACTAAACGCAACACTTAAACACGCTCTCTGCGTATATTTGATTGTGTGAACTGGGACTAGAAAACATAGTGCCTTTAGTTGAATTGCTTTTACTCTGGAATAGAAAATGTGTATTTTATTATTGTGTTATTTTCTCTTAGCAAATTCAAGATGTTTTTGTCTGTGGGAATACTAGTGCTCCAACACTACTTATTATATAAAAGTGACAGTCTGTTATTTTTTCATTTAGTAAAAATCCCTGATTAAATATAGGCCTATTGTAATCTCAGAGATTGTATGGTTGTCTCTCTCTCTCTCCCTCCCTCCCTCCCAAATCCTGCCTCTGATGACAAACTGAAGGGGATGGTGGGGATAACTAGAATGGGACTTAAGTTGCCATCTTGACCTTTCAAGGTCATTTAAGACATGCCACCAGACGTGCTGAATTCATAGGCATTATTTATTGGTGGGACATGTCCCCAGCACTTTTTGCCCGGGTTGATATTGTCCCCAGCACTTTTTGCCCGGGTTGATATTGTCCCCAGCACTTTTGCCGGGTTGATATTGTCCCCAGTACCTTTTGCCCGGGTTGATATTGTCCCCAGCACTTTTGCCCGGGTTGATATTGTCCCCAGCACTTTTGCCGGGTTGATATTGTCCCCAGCACTTTTGCCGGGTTGATATTGTCCCCACTTTTTGCCCGGGTTGATATTGTCCCAGCACTTTTTGCCCGGGTTGATATTGTCCCCACTTTTTGCCCGGGTTGATATTGTCCCCAGCACTTTTTGCCCGGGTTGATATTGTCCCCAGCACTTTTTGATATTGTCCCCAGCACTTTTGCCGGGTTGATTTTGCCCCAGTACCTTTGCCGGGTTGATATTGTCCCCAGCACTTTTTGCCCGGGTTGATATTGTCCCCAGCACTTTTTGCCCGGGTTGATATTGTCCCCAGCACTTTTTGCCCGGGTTGATATTGTCCCCAGCACTTTTTGCCCGGGTTGATATTGTCCCCAGCACTTTTTGCCCGGGTTGATATTGTCCCCAGCACTTTTTGCCCGGGTTGATATTGTCCCCAGCACTTTTTGCCCGGGTTGATATTGTCCCCAGCACTTTTGCCGGGTCGATATTGTCCCCAGCACTTTTGCCGGGTTGATATTGTCCCTGATATAAGTCACGGAACGTTCTTGAGGTTCTTCACACACGAGCACTTAAATATATTGCTTAATGTTGCAGAGACTATCTTAACAGTTAAATCACACAACCAAATACACACAAGTGTGTCCCTCCTCTTGATATACCATCACTGATGAACATTTTAGATTTTAATAAGGAGAAAAAAAAAGGACAGATTAGAACCCAAATACTGATCCTGAACCTGAAAAAGCTGATGCAAATTCTACCATTAGATTGTTTAGGAATATGAATGATTAATATGTAGCTATGTATTTATTCACTGAAATGAATAATATTGGGCCTAATCATACATATTATTATAGTACATGTACAAATAAAACTCTCACACACACACACACACACACACACACACACACACACACACACACACACACACACACACACACACACACACACACACACACACACACACACACACACACACACACACACACACATGTTGGGTTTCCATGTTTTATGGGGACTTTCCATAGGCGTAATGGTTTTTATACTGTACAAACTGTATATTCTATCCCTTACACTGCCCCTATCCTAAACCTAACCATCACAGGAGACATTCTGCAATTTTACATTTTCAAAAACATCACTTAGTCTGATTTATAAGCTGGTTTCCTCATGGGGACCAAAAATGTCCCCACACGAGGATTTTGGATATTGGGGACATTTTGTCCCCATAACGTGGTATACCTGAACCACACACACACACACACACACACACACACACACACACACACACACACACACACACACACACACACACACACACACACACACACACACACACACACACACACACACACACACACACACACACACACATGTTGGGTTTCCATGTTTTATGGGACTTTCCATAGGCGTAATGGTTTTATACTGTACAAACTGTATATTCTATCCTTACACTGCCCTATCCTAAACCTAACCATCACAGGAGACATTCTGCAATTTTACATTTTCAAAAACATCACTTAGTCTGATTTATAAGCTGGTTTCCTCATGGGGACCAAAAAATGTCCCCACGGACGACGGATTTTGGATATTGCCATCGTTGTGGGGACATTTTGTCCCCATAACGTGATATACCTGAACCACACACACACACACACACACACACACACACACACACACACACACACACACACACACACACACACACACACACACACACACTTAATATAAACAGTGACCTATTTCAAAACGTCCCAAACCTTCAAAACGACGAAAAACGTCCTCTGTGTTTTTGTTTTCAATCCAAAATCCTTAAATCAACATATATTTGCTTGAGATGCAAAAGTAAAATGAAGATTTAATTTATATTAGTTATGCTTGAAACAACAATCTGGCAACGGGTATGAAAACTCGTTTTAATTAACTTTAATGACTTTGTTTGGCACATACTTGGCAGAAGTCTTGATTTAATCATAATTAAAATTCCACTGAATGTTTTTCTTCTCAAGTAAACATATCTTGATTTAAGAGACTTTAGACATTCGCCCTGGAAAACAAGAGACATACATCATTCAGTGTGGTCAGAAGACAGTAAAGTTTCTCCATATTCTAATCTTTGGGAGCGGAGATGTTCAAGACATTATTTATTTATTGTTAATATAAATTGCAGAAACCCTGCAAGACTTGATTGCATTGATTGTCTGAAATTAGACGAGAATGAATACTTTATGCAACAGCGTTATAATTGAAAACGTTCATCTCTTCTTTCTTTAGCTGGACAAACAGATAGATCCTCCTCACATTCACTCAGTGTTGTGTTATGAGGCCCACTCAGGCTCTTTGCTTCTTTATTTGTTTTTTATTTCTTAGTAACCAGCCATATACTGCATACAAATATTGTGTTCTTATCATCTACCTGTGACACACACACACACACACACACACACACACACACACACACACACACACACACACACACACACACACACACACACACACACACACACACACACACACACACACACACACACACACACACACACACACACACTTAATATATAAACAGTGACCTATTTCAAATGGAATATTTATAAATGTAAAACATGATGTCACAGTTTTGGGATAGATCATAACAACACAATTGTTAAACCAATGAACATTAAGCTCATACCTCTAGTCAGTGCACTTTTTTGCCGTACGTCAGCATGACATCAGAGCACGATGGACCACACTCTGACACATTTCTAACTGTTATGCATCTCTTGGTGATCACCAGCGATTGGTTTAGTGCAGACTTTGCTCATCCCAAACAAGCCTGACTTCCATTCATATGCACATGAATGCATGAGACAGAAAACAAACGCAAGATCGTGAGAAATTCACTGCATTACAAAGTTCAAGTTTGATAAACTCTGCACTGTGAATACATATCACGTCAAGATGTATGACCAAAAGAAGATAAGTGTTGCTTCATGACATCGTAGCTGAATTAAAAATATGCACATTTAAACCTCGTGTCACATCTTTCTTGTTAAGCAGGAATTATTAAGAGGATCGGGATGAGTGAGCAGAGAATATTGGGTGAATGTCTTTGTGTGCCTTTGCTTGGTGATCTCTTTGCTAGGATTGTAGATTTATTGTTTTATTCCTTTGTGTATTGTTTCTGAGAAAGCTCCGGAGTGAAAGTTCCTGTCCAGTCTTGTCAGAAAGTCAAGACAGTCTTTCAATAGTGGTTTTGTGTCTACCAACATTAAACTCTATATCACTCGCCGAGTAGCAAGGGCCCTTTGAGGTCACACAGCAAGTGGGGGAGGCTGATTATGAAGTGGTTTGACTGGAAAATGAATCATCTCAACTTCCTGAAAACATGGAAGGGAGGATGCGGAGTTGATGATAACAATCAAAGAGAGGATGGAGCTCAGACCAGAAGTGAACATAAAAAATAATTTCGCAATGCCTAGGTTTTACAAATGGCTCGAATGGTTGAAAACAGCTCAAAATTAGTTTGGCACTGGACAAGAAATATCGATTAGGATATAATTGAATATATTGAATAAGATGTTAGCAGCAGTTCCCCTTAATGCCAGTATCCCATGAAATGATGGCATTTCCCACTCTGTTACACCAATCGCTACATCAAACTGCCTCTGGACGAGTGGAGGTAAAGTCTCTGGGCTTCAGCGGAGGTCATGGGTAGGTGACCCTCCACTACCTCTCGGGACAATCCTTCATGTTTGATTCGAACCATGCCTCACTCCAGTGGCTCCACGGCACAGAGGATGTCATTGTGCGGATCACCCATTGGTATCGGGTTTCACAGCCCGTTAAGTTTGAGATTGTCCAAAGACTGGGAGTGTAGATGGGTGGGGTGTGTGACAGGGGTGGTGTGGTCTTGAGAGGTCCGCGAGGATAAGTAGGAGTCGGGAGACATAATTGCTTGCCCCGGTTGCTCTTTCCCACAACTTTGTTTGTGTTATCGTTTGGTTAATTGATGATGATGTTCTGTGATGTGTCCAATGGCAGAGACATCTTTCACAGAGTGTGCTGGGACATGTATCAGTGAGAGAAAGGAGTTGATTCCTTATAAAAGAGTCTTGAAGTGTTGAGGAATGTTGAACTGGTGCCAGTTGCATAAACTTAGCCTCTATGTTCAGACAGTGTCTTAAGCACCAGTTTGACCAACTATCTGTTAGCCAAAAGGTAATCAGTCTAATTGTTGGATTCAACTTAGACTAATCTATACTTTAATGTAACTGCATTTTTTTTAATTATGACCAGTTTTAAATAAAAAAAATTGGGTGACTAATTTATAAGACTATAGTCTTAACCTTATATGCAACTGTGTCCTGTAACTAAGAAGGTCGTTGTAGTCACACCTATGAAGTTATAAGTGAAGGTTCTGAATGCACAGTGCTGTTTTATCTGAAGACAAAAGCCCTCCATTTATGTTGTCCAGAAACTTCCTGGAGTGAAATAGTGTTGTTTGAAAAAGGGGATTTCTGCTTCTGTGCACTACAGAGGGAGTCTCCCCGCATGGACTTCCTTCCAGGGACTCGTAAATGAAGCGCTGAGAGACAATATCAACAAGTTTGCTTTTGTGTACATACATAAGATTTAGATTTCCTCTCGTTCTCTCCAGGTCGTACTCAGCCAGTGGTGTAACTTCGGTTTAAAAAGTGGGTGGGACAGGAGTGAGTAAGAGAGAGAGAGTGTATATGTGTGTGTGTGTGTGTGTGTGTGTGTGTGTGTGTGTGTCTGTGTCTGTGTCTGTGTGTCTGTGTGTGTGTGTGTGTGTGTGTGTGTGTGTGTGTGTGTGTGTGTGTCTGTGTGTGTGTGTGTGTGTGTCTGTGTGTCTGTGTGTGTGTGTGTGTGTGTGTGTGTGTGTGTGTGTGTGTGTGGTGTGTCTGTGTCTGTGTGTGTGTGTGTGTGTGTGTGTGTGTGTGTGTGTGTGTGTGTGTGTGTGTGTGTGTGTGTGTGTGTGTGTGTGTGTGTGTGTGTGTGTCTGTGTCTGTGTCTGTCTGTGTGTGTGTGTGTGTGTGTGTGTGTGTGTGTGTGTGTGTGTGTGTGTGTGTCTGTGTGTGTGTGTGTGTGTGTGTGTGTGTGTGTGTGTGTGTGTGTGTGTGTGTGTGTGTGTGTGTGTGTGTGTGTGTGTGTGTGTGTGTGTGTGCATGTTTATGTGGTTTATGAGGACACAAATTTGTATAATGACATGGGTATGACATAGGTATTACACGGAGAAGGTGATTTATGAGGACATTTTCAGTGTCCCCATAATTTAAAACGCTTATAAATCATACAGAGTGAGTTTTTTTGAGGGAAAATAGAAATGCACCGTCTCCTGTGAGGGCTAAGTTTAGGTGTAGGGTAGGTGTAGGGCAATAGCACTTACAGTTTGTACAGTATAAAAACCATTACGCCTATGGAGAGTCCCCGTAAACCATAAAAACCAACATGTGTGTGTGTGTGTGTGTGTGTGTGTGTGTGTGTGTGTGTGTGTGTGTGTGTGTGTGTGTGTGTGTGTGTGAGCGTGCGTGTGTGTGTGTGTGTGGTTTATGAGGACACAAATTTGAATGATGACATGGGTATGACATAGGTATTACAAAAAGAAAGTGATTTATGAGGACATTTTTCGTGTCCCCGTAATCCAAAAGGTTTATATATAATTCATAATTAGTTTGTTTTTTATTTTATTATAAAAACATGCACAAAGTGTCTTGTGAGGGGTAGGTTTAGGGTGATACAAAATACAGTTTGTATAGTATAAAACCATTACACATATGGAGAGTCTCCATAAACCATAAAAACCAACATGGAAATGGAGAACGTGTCTTTGGGGGTAAGTTAAACAATTAAATTAAAAACATTTATTTTCATATAACAGCAAAATAATTGTAATAATATCCCATGTATTAGCAAGAAAGCACACGAGTGAATCACACGATATCTGTCTGACTGATCCACTGTGAGAAGTAAGAACGGTTTACGGGACACTTATTTCACTCCTCCCTGACTACTCCTGTCTAGGCGAGGCATTTGATATATAAGATGAGCCTAAGGGAACGAAAGTATAGTGTAACCGCCCCTTAAAGAGATAGCTCACCATTAAATGTCTGTCATCATTTACTCACCCTCCACTTGTTCCTAACCTATATGAGTGGCTCTCTTCTGCTGAACACAAAATATCTGATATTTGAAGAATGTCGGTAACCAAACAGTTTACGGCAGCCATTAACTTCCATAGTATAGATGTAAGTCAATGGCAACCATCAACTGTTTAGTTACGAAAATTAATCACAATATCTTATTTTGTGCTCAGCAGAAGAAGAAAGAAACTCGTGCAAGTTTGGAAGAAGTGAAGGGTGAGTAAATAATGACAATTATCATTTTTGGGTGAGCTGTTCCTTTAAGACACAGATTACCGGCAAGGATTAACATGATTTCAGTGCTTTATACTAACTTCAACCACACACTCCATATCCATCTTAGACTTGTATTTTAATAATATTTCTGAAGTAATAAGCACATTTTATAGATGACATGCTACCACCCTTAATTTTGGACCTGAATCAACCTTTCATGCATGGATAGTTCTGCGTTATCCAGTCATATGTTTACACAGTAACCGCTCTACAAAACATAACTTTCAGGTATTGCTAGGGATGGGTCACAGAGGTAAGCCAACGCCTCTCTCTCTCTCTCTCTCTTTCCCACTGCTTCTCTATGATTCAGGCGTGGCTGCCCCCATGCCTACACCTGCTCTGTCACCACTTGTTGTGTTTTCAGCCTTTTTCATGGCAACACATTACTCACACTTTATTCTGGCACACCCTTAGCAAATAAGGCTTGTCTAAACTTCCTGGCAAGAGAACACAGGCATTTTTCCTGGGTTTTGGTTTGATTTAATTATTCATTTCACTAGAAAAGTGTCTGATAATTATGGGAAATTGTACAGAAAAGGACCTATGCATTATTTTTGCAAACGAGAGTGACTTTGTGAGGACCTTGAAAGGGTCAAAGTACAGATACATCTAGACACGGTGGCAATGACACATCTGCCTGCTTTCACATACATTCAGTGATTTGGTCTGTCATCAAAACTACACACATTCACACACCAGATGCTAACTCAGCAGATACTACAATAGATTACACACACCTAATGATTTCATCAACCACCAAAGACTAAGCCATTTTCACTCTTACGCAATCACACAAACTCTTCCAGTGAATACTGCTTTACTGTCACAGGATACACAGACATCAAAGACTACAGACTTATATAACACTATTCCCTTTTATACCACTGTTTGGACAGATTCCACAACTGGAGAGGGAAAAAATAAATACATAATCAACACAAAAACCTGACACTTTTACTACTTTTCAACTTGAATAGTTGACCCTTGGGGTAAGTGGTCTGTCTCAGTGGGAACCTGTCATTAAATAGTGTATTATATTGCTGTTTTTCAGCTAAACTTATACAGTTATTAATTATATAATTACAAATAACAAACAATTATGGAGCACAAAACTATTTGTGAAACAGCATATGGTAAGGATTAACAGATATTGTAATTAATCTATTGCAATTAACACCTAACCTGAGAACAAAGATCAGTTTGTGTTAAATCTGTCTTGATAGCATTGTCTTAATGACAAATTGAGTGTGGATGGTAACCTGAGGTGAGACTGACATTGATATTGAGACTCTTGAAAAAGGCTGACCATACCCTTGACGTGAATTGGGGACCACGATCGGAGACGATGTCCTCGGGCAGGCCGTAATAGCGAAACACCTGATTGCATAATAGTTCAGCTGTCTCAAGAGCAGAAGGCAGTTTAGGCAAGGGTATGAGGCGGCAAGCTTTGGAAAATCGGTCGACAATAGTGAGGATAGTCGTGTTACCTTGGGAGTTGGGTAGATCAGTGATGAAATCGATGGCGATATGTGACCAAGGGCGTCGGGGTGTGGGTAAGGGTTGCAGTAGTCCGGCTGGAAGTTGTCTAAGAGATTTGGTGGTGTTGCAAGTGTTGCAATTGCGGATGAAGTGGGTCGTGTCTGTCAGAAGTGTTGGCCACCAAAAGCGATTTCGCAGGAGATGTTCCGTGGCAGTGACTCCAGGATGGCCTGAACTGGGGCTTGTGTGGACCTGAAGGAGCAGTGACTCACGGAAAGGTTCGGGGACGAAGACTAGATCGGCGGGGCATTCTGGAGGGGGCTGAGTCTGACGGTTGGCGTGGGCAATCTCTGTCATTATATCCCATTGTACAGGAGCTAGCAGGATCCTCTCGGGAAGGATGTTCTCGCAGGCATTGGAGTGTTCTATCCCCTCGGCTTGACGGGAGAGAGCATCGGCTTTGGTGTTCTTCGTGCCTGGTCGGTAAGTTACAGTGAAGTGAAAGCGAGTGAAGAATAGCGCCCATCTGGCTTGTCTGGGGTTTAAGCGTTTGGCTGAACGTAGATATTCTAGATTTTTGTGATCAGTAAGAACGATGAAAGGATGTGTGGTACCCTCCAGCCAGTGTCGCCACTCCTCCAATGCTAGCTTCATGGCTAGGAGCTCGCGATTGCCTACATCGTAGTTCCGCTCAGCAGCTGAGAGTTTGCGGGAGAAGAAAGCACAAGGGTATAGTTTGGCGGGCTCACCCTGGCGTTGGGACAGTACGGCTCCCACCCCTGTATCGGATGCGTCGACCTCGACGGTGAATTGGCGCTCTGGGTCGGGGTGTCGAAGGATGGGTGCGGAGGTAAAGCGGGCCTTTAGTTCCTGGAACGATCGGAGCGCCTCGGGGGACCACATTAAGCGAGAAGCGCTGCGTTTGGTCATGGCGGTGAGCGGGGAGGCGACGGAGCTGAAGTTTCGGATGAAACGACGGTAGAAGTTGGCAAACCCCAGGAAGCGCTGTAATTCTTTTACCGTTTGGGGCTGTGGCCAGTCGAGCACTGCCTGGACCTTCTTCTCATCCATGGATACCCCGTCCTGACTGATTATGTAACCGAGGAAGGAGGTGTTGGTCCGGTGGAACTCACATTTCTCGGCTTTGACATAGAGTTGGTGTTGTAGCAACCGCTTGAGGACTGATCGGACGTGGCTTACGTGCTCCTCGGGAGTATTGGAGTAAATCAGGATGTCGTCGATGTATACGATAACCCATCTGTCCAACATGTCACGGAAGATGTCATTCATAAACGCCTGGAAGACTGATGGACTGTTAGCGAGCCCGAAGGGCATAACCAAATACTCGTAGTGCCCACTAGTGGTGGAGAAGGCTGTTTTCCACTCGTCCCCCTCCCGGATGCGGATCAAATTGTAGGCGTTGCGTAAGTCGAGCTTGGTGTAATATCTCGCCTGCCGCAGTTGTTCGAGAGCCGCAGGAACGAGTGGTAACGGGTAGCGGAATTTCACGGTATTCTCATTTAGACCTCGATAGTCAATGCATGGTCTCAGGCCTCCATCCTTCTTTTTCACGAAGAAAAACCCAGCTGAGGCAGGAGATGTGGACGGTCTGATGAACCCTTTGGCTAATTCCTCCTTTATGTAGGTCTTCATGGACTCTGATTCTGGTTGTGACAGCGGAAAGATCCTCCCCTTGGGAGGGGTGGTGCCAGGCAAAAGCTCGATTGCGCAATCGACTGAGCGGTGAATGGGTAGTTGTGAGCTTTTTCCTTTGCTAAAAACCTCTACGAGGTCTGCGTACTCGGGGGGTAAATTTATAGCGTCACTGGTGGAAGTCGGGGTTGTGTTAGGTTTTCGAGTGATTTTGGACAGACAACGTTCCTGACATGTTGGTCCCCACTCAGTGATCTGCCCCTCTCTCCAGGATATCTGTGGGTCGTGTGTTCGAAGCCAGGGAAGTCCTAGAATCAGCGGGTGGGTAGGTGATCGTATGACGTAGAATTGGATTCTCTCTGTATGCAGGGTTCCGATGCGTAGGGTGACTGGCTCTGTGAGACGGAGAATCTTTCCCTTGCCCAGGGGACGGCCATCTAGCGCCTCCACTGCCAAGGAGGAATTACAGGGGGTTAGTTCTAGGTGCAACTGACCGACAAACTCACTATCTATAAAGTTTCCAGCGGCTCCTGAGTCGAGCAGCGCCGTCGTCTGACTGGTCTGGTTCTGAGTGATAATTTCGACAGGCAGAGTGATGCTGGAAACTGAATTGAATGCGCGGGTAACGTCACTCACCGAGCGCCGATCTGATGATGGCCGAACGGGACAGGTGTTTCTCATATGGCCAGCCTGGCCGCAGTATAGGCAGAGCTGATTCTGCATGCGGCGCTCCCTCTCCTGGGGAGTGAGGGGAGTGAACCCTAGTTGCATCGGTGCAGTGGCATACTGAGATCTGGGTGGTGAGCGTGGGCGTGGGCTCGATCGTGCGGCCGAGAACGGATCAGATTGTCTAGGTGGATCGTGAGCTCGATGAATTGGCCCAGAGTGCTCCCCTCGTCCCGACAGGCTAACTCGGACTGTAGTTCAGCGCTTAACCCCTTCCTGAACAATAGCTTCAGAGTATCCTCGACCCACGTGGTTTGTGCCGCCAGGGTGCGGAAAGTCAGGGCATATTCGGCCGCCGTCCTCCTGCCTTGTAAGAGTGCGAGAAGCTGCTCACCTGCGCCCCCTCCCTCGGCGGGATGATCAAACACCTCCCTGAAGTGGTGGACAAACGAGTCGAAGGTTGGGAAGGCGGAGCCATCGGTCCCCCAGATCGCGGTGGCCCAGTCCAAAGCTTTGCCGGTGAGTAGTGAGCACACGAAGGCAATGCGGCCAGATTCGGCGGGGTAAAGTGCTGGTTGCTGGTTGACGAAGAGCGAGCACTGTAAAAGGAAGCCCTTGCATCTTGTGGGATCGCCGTCAAACTTCTCAGGGAAGGCGAGTCGTGGGCTGATCGGGGGAGCTTGCATAGCCGGAGCAGGCGGCGAGCTAGCCGCGGCTTGCGGTTGAGTGACGTGCACTCCTTGTAACGCGGTAACCAGCTGCTCGGTGAGCGTTGTCAGATGCTGCAGCTGCTGTTGATGCTCCGCGAGTTGCGAAGCTTGGGCGGTGAGTTCGGTCGATAACTGCCTCAACGCTGCTGGATCGCTGTTTGGCGAAGTCTTCTGTGACGACACATCAGACGGAGTGGGATCCATTTGCAGCTTTATTAGAATGGTCAAACAGGAACGGGTCAATCACCAGCAATAGGAACAGAGAGGGCAAAGCAGAGACGTGGTCAGAGAAACAGGCAGGGTGGTCAGGGCAGGCGGCAGATATCAGAGTCCGTGAAGAAACAGTCCGAGTCGGGGTAACCAGCAGAGTATCAGAAGATCGAGGAACGAGGCAGGGGTAAGAACCAGGAAACACACTATGGAAAGGGAAAACGCTCAGAGGTGATAGCCGGGGCAAATCAAGACTTCGCAATGAGTCTGTGTGAGTGTGTGGCTTATATGTGTGCGTGTGAATGAGTTGCAGGTGTGGATGATTAGTCAGTCCCAGGTATGAGGAATGATGGGAACTGGAGTCCGAATGGGGATGGTTAATATTCCGGGGACGGCTCCCTCTGGTGGTGCACAGGGACCGGTACGGGAGCCTCAGTCGTAACAGAGAGAGAGAGAGAGAGATAGAGAGAGAGAGATAGAGAGATAGAGAGAGAGTGAGAGAGAGAGAGAGATAGAGAGAGAGAGAGAGAGAGAGAGAGAGAGAGAGAGAGAGAGAGAGAGCGAGAGAGAGAGAGAGAGAGAGAGAGAGAGAGAGAGAGAGAGAGAGAGATAGAGAGTTAGAGAGAGAGAGAAACTTTAATACACGCCACGGGTGTGACCAGTATCTCTTTCTCTATCCTCACAGGTGAACGAGCACACATTCAGTGTGAACATAATACAAGCAAAGGGGGATGTCAAGGTTACAGACATAAAGAAACATAACTGACCAATGGTAATAGTGCAGTAAAACAACAACGTAAAGACTAACTGAAATGAACAAACATTAACTCTTCCTAATTTGACATCAGATAATATCCCACTGGAGTCTCTCTCTTTCCATTTGACTATAGCTGGATCATTGAGGGATATTCTTTCATCTTCAGAATCCTTGGATAAGGATTTAAGGATGTGTTTTCATGTCAGGTGTCTTTCGATCAGTGAATAAAGGAGCAGTCCACTAATGAACTGAGCGTGAATACAAGTAAAAACATGCTCTCGAGTCTGAGCAAACCTTTAACATGTGTTTTACTCTCGGGATAAAAGGAGTCCAACTGCCCAACCTCTGCCTTCAAATCCTCTTGTTCTCTCTTCAGACACAGAATTACAATAAAACAATCCCTGTAACACTGCTGGCCACCACTAGATGACAGGCTCACTCAAATAATGCGCGTCCACCAATATTAGAAAAGTCCTTGCTAGACAGTGAAATGTAATAGGTTGTAGATTACAAGTTACTCTATTTAACATGTAATACGTAGTGTGACTATTTCAATTAATTCATTAAGTACATGTGATTATGTTTTGATTTATTTTCTAAATTTGTAATGTTAATTTGTAAAACACATGAACCAGGGTTAAGCTTGCACTGATACTCAACACTCAATACAGTCAGACTTTACAATCCTTCATCACTTGTGTTAAGATTATAATCATTTCATTTTAGAGCACAGCCGCCACAAAATCAGACTTTGAGATCATTCTATCACACTACAACACGAATCGTTTAATAGCTATGAGGATGTTTTTAAATCTAATCTTTGCAGCTATGTAGGGAAACACTGACGTCTAACAATAGCAATAAAATAAACAAATACATAAATCCAAATAGAGAATATAACAGTCATCAAATAAGCATGTGTCCTGAAACAATGGTGTCGCATATTTTTGAGCCGACATTTCTGAAATAAATCAATTAAATCTGTATGTATGCGTGTGAGTGAATGTTATTCAGATGTTAGATTTTCATAAGTAACTGTAATTTAATAACACATTGTTTTCAGTTACTGTAATTGATTACAATTACATTTATTTTGTAATTAAACTACATAATTCTGCTACATAACTACCCCCCAACACGGTTTATATAAAATCATATCCTATATAAATATACAATCATATCATTGCATAATAAATCCTAAAACACGACCAGCAGTGCATAGCCTACACTTTCTGGATAGGACGAGAGAAAAGTACCAGTTTGTCCCTTATTTACCCCCATATTACCTCATAAAAGGTTATTATACAGGTTATTAGCCTACCCAGTGACAGTTTTTTTACATTTACATTTATGCATTTAGCAGATGCTTTTATCCAAAGCGACTTACAGTGCATTCAGGTTATACATGTATTGTCAGTATGTGTTCTCTGGGAATTGAACCCACAACCTTTGCGCTGCTAACGCAATGCTCTACCACTGAGCCACAGGAACACCCTTTGAACCCTTTACTCTGAGTGTATCCTGTATATAAAGTCCAGAAGTTCTTCGTTTAATACAGCTTTTAACACTAGACTTGCTAAGATATTGTCTTTCTGCTCGTTTGGGGCGATAGATGGCAGCAGTTACTGCCAAATTAAACCAGGTCTACCATCCTCACACTACTAAATGATTTGATAAAACGCGTATTAATATATGCATATCTCCTTAAATCTTTCAAATACACTGATTTGACTGTAGCTTAACTATACTCGTAAACAGAAGCTGCTGAGGTTCTGGGGTCGAGCACACTAGATGTGACCGGGATCAATGCATCCAATGCCTGAGTTCAGTCCAAGGTCCGCCCTCGTGTCTGTTTATTCGCTCCATATGATCGCGGGAGAGCGTACAGAGCGCGTGCGAACTGATATAACCAGTTTATTTGTGTCAGTGAGCTCCCTCCGCTCTTGAGTGGATTATGACGCGTATCTGAGTGTAATGTCACGCGCGGCGGGGCTGCGTGGCTGGACAGGTGTGTTACCTGTGGCTGTGAACGGAAGGAATGGACACGGATCCGCAGCGTGCAGATGAAACGCGTCGCTTTCCTTGAACCGTGTTCTTGTTTTCGGACCAGAAGCGTGTTTGGATAGTGGAGCGGTGCCGGTGACTTTTGTCTAGGGTGTTGATTGATCGCGAGCGGTTCGTGACGCCTTTGGAACGGGTGAAGACACGCAAACCACTCCCCGAGCACTGGACGCGATCAAGCTCTCGTTTTGATAGTGCATCCAGTGTGAACGGGGATTGTGCGCGGCTCTGACGCATTAGCGAACCGGGCTGCGGTAGTATGTGCGAGACGGTGATGGCCGTGTCTCAGCTGGACATCGAGCCTCATCCACCGGAGAACGGCTTCGTTACCCCGAAAATAACAAATCGCCTGATTTACTGTCGCGGATCGACGGCGGCGTGTTGCCGAGCGTGGGCGGCTTCGGGAGATATCAGAAACAGCTGATCGTGTTCACATGGATCCCGGCCATTTTCATTGGCTTCAGCCAGTTTTCGGACACTCTCCTCCTGGCTCAGCCGACTTGTGCGCAAGTGCAGCGGGATAACAGCGATCCTTCGCACAATGTTACGCAGCCGATATACAATATCAGCGTCAGTAATGCAAGCAAGTCCGCTGATGCGTCATCGCAATGCATCTGTACGGATTCGGGATGCGAACTGGAGATCGGACTAGAGCAAAATGTTGTCACCCAGGTAAGTGTGTGTCTCTCTCGTTGTGTGTGTGTGTGTGTGTGTGTCTCTCTCTCTCTCTCTCTCTCTCGCTGTGTGTGTGTGTGTGTGTGTGTGTCTCTCGCTGTGTGTGTGTGTGTGTGTGTGTGTGTCTCTCTGTGTGTGTGTGTGTGTGTGTGTGTGTGTCTCTTTCTCTGTGTGTGTGTGTGTCTCTCTCTCTCTCTCTCTCTCTCTCTCTCTCTCTCTCTGTGTGTCTCTCTGTGTGTCTCTCTCTCTCTGTGTGTCTCTCTCTCTCTCTGTGTGTCTCTCTCTCTCTCTGTGTCTCTCTCTCTGTGTGTCTCTCTCTCTCTCTCTCTGTGTGTCTCTCTCTCTCTCTCCTCTGTGTCTGTGTGTGTGTCTCTCTCTCTCTCTGTGTGTGTGTGTGTGTCTCTCTCTGTGTGTGTGTGTGTGTGTGTGTCTCTCTCTCTCTGTGTGTGTGTGTCTCTGTGTGTGTGTGTGTGTGTGTGTGTCTCTCTCTCTCTCTCTCTGTGTGTGTGTGTGTGTCTCTCTCTCTCTCTCTCTCTCTCTGTGTGTGTGTGTGTGTGTCTCTCTCTCTCTGTCTGTTTCTCAGGGACAGACTTGAGCATCGGGCAGTCAGGCAGTTTCGATCTCCCCTTATGGTTGTGCTATAAAAAAAAAACATAATTGCTGTAGTTAAACCGCCGTGGTAAGCACAAATTAACCAACCATGGCCTTGCTACAATAACCATAGTTTAACAGGGTATTTGTAGTAAACTACAAATGGTAACACATGCCAAAACCACGCTACAGCGCTTTTGCTATAATAAAACCATGGCTCGTTTTCATAATGGACGTGTATAGTTGACAAGCATGCAGTTGCATTTCACACATTCTTGTCATTTCCACCGGAGCACCCGCATGAATGCATGTGGAAAGGTGAGTTTGTTTACAAGCATCCAGCGTTACAGCACACAGGACCGGGTCTCTGTACAGAGAATGGCATTCCTGACTGAGACGAATATGAGTCATCTGCATCAACAGCAGACAAGGTGCCAGCCATCACGGGGTGTCATGTCACTGGGTTCCCTCTACTGACCAGAGGACATAACCGCTCTTAAAAAACAACAGTACCCGTTTAACCATCTGCGTCCTGCCCTTTGGCCTCCATTAGCCTGTCGGTGCATTGTGCAATATAGTGAATATAGGTCAACAAACCCTGAGGCTTGCACAGTAATTCTGAGCAGTCTACAGAGATAAGAGAAAGCCACCGCGGGCCTTTTGAGTTTACCATATTAGTGTCACGGTATGTCCTTCCCTGCTAATCTGGTAACTGGAGGAAGATCCCCTATTAATAGCAGTTAGGGATTCTGTAAGACTCAAATCTTCATCTCGTTTTCTCAGTCTAGATGCTTGTATTATGACGTGATGTGTCATGTACAAGCAGAGAGGCAGATTAAGTGCTACTTCATTCCAGATATGCATTAAACGTTAGTAAAAATAGTTATAAAAGCCCACAGATCAGTAAGCAGTGCACGGAGCCTGAGAGAGTGAATCAGCAGACTTAACGAAAGCATTGATTTACCCATGGCTTGCTGTTCTCTCTGAAAGGAAATCCTCTAGCTGTGTTGGCATGCATTACCAGCATTCAAAAGTGGGCCATCATTTGTATTTATTTATTGAAACTATTGTCCATTTGGAGGTGTAATTTAGGGTTGCTGCATTAAAACAGGCTTCTTTAATATCACCTTCTATATTAAGCAAGGCATTATGTCCAGCATGCCATTTTCTGATCACTGTCAGGTTTACGTTGTGCATTTATCCGGTTTATTTTTAAATATCTGCTTTCTGCATAAGTCATTCATTGGACATGGTATATTAATTTGAGCTGACATTTTATTAGCTCACTTTAATGAACTCAAAACTTCAAAATGAGCACTGTTTGGGGAACAGGGTTGAGATCCACTGGACTAGATGCATTCGTGTCTGAAGTCTTGAGTAAATAATGACTGTTCTTTATTAACTTATTAACTTAAGTCAAAGTCATACAGCTAGGTACACACCGATAATAACACCATTTAAAAGTCTGATGCTCACCAAGGATGCCTTTATTTGATCACAACAATACACTACAAATGGTAATATTATATAAATATTATTTAAAATATGTTTTCTATGTGAATATACGTTAAACTGTAATTTATTCCTGTGATCAAAGCTGTATTTTCAGCATCATTACTCCAGTCTTCAGTGTCACATGATCTTCAGAAATCACTCTAATATGCAGATTTGCTGCTTAATAATCACTTCTGATTATCAATGTTGAAAACAGTAATAATTTGACGTGTTTGACTGTGAAACGGTTCTACAAAAGGCAGCAAAGTTCATACATTTCAAGTCAATGTTGTTTTAATTCAGTTTAGTATCAGCGTCGATATTATGAGAACAGCATTTATTTTAAATAATTCTTCAAAATATTGTCACTGTTGGTCAATTAAATGCATCCTTGTTAAATAAAATAATTAATGTATTTAAAAGACATCTTATTGACCTCAAAATTTTAATGGGTAGTGTAAAATAAGCCAACAAATGTGAGATAGTGAAGTTGTTTTAATAAAAAAAACTATAATTTTAGGTGATTTTTTAGGCATCACAGCATTGAATCTTGAATAAGTTTTATTGCTGTATTTGGATTTATAGATTTAGTCAGTTTCAGTCTCTTTGTGTTCAGTAGATGAAGAATCAGTTTCAGGTAGGAAACACTGACATATAGTCTTTGCTGTGAAGTCCTGAAATGACCTAATATCTTACAGATTCTTGAACGTGTGTGTCATGCCATTGTGTCACCTGGTCTCATGTTTTACAGTCAACTAAGAGAAGCTGAGACAAAAACCAGTCTATCAGCTTAAGGCCAAACGTGTCCGGCTCTTTGTTCTGAGTGCATGCTCGGGAAGCTGAAACGCTTCCTGAAATGTCTTAAGCTAACATCTTTTACTGAGGTTTATCCTGCTTAAAACCAGTCTATCACCTGAGAAATTTACATTTGTATGAATCCCATTGCACTTAAAATAGCTAGTACTACAAACTAAATAATGCATGAGACACCTGTACACACCTAAATGCTTCTCATTTAAACTTCTTTTAACAATAATCTTTGCTTTGCATCTCTTCATGGATAGCAACTGGTGAAAGATTAATGTGTGTGTTTCTTTACTGACAGTATGTGCAGGCACCATATTTAATGTTTTCATATTTATATTGATAAATGATATGTGATCGCGTCGGTTATTTGCTTGTGCAGTTTTGATCTCCTCTCATAAGGCGTGACGCATGCAAATGCTGAAATAATTAATATTTGTTCAGTTAGGTTGGCTTTGGGGTGTGCTTTTGTTTGTTTTTTGTCATACGCTGATCATATATAGGTTTTTATGGTGTGTCTCAGATGTTGGTACACATTTGTGGCAATGTGCCAGTTAAAAATAATGAAATAATAATTTGACAGGTCGTGCAGATTACCCAAATCACTCACACCCTCGATCATATCGATCAGATCCTCTAATTGCTGATGTGCAATTGCTTTTGGCAACAATTCATTCATATTTTCTATTGTAATAGCTTAAACAGAAAGGTCAGATCTTGTGTGGGGAAAGTTAGTACAGCCCTACATATACATCAAGTGCTTAACATTAGAATAAGGTGTAAGTTAGTAGAAAATCGGCATCATTGACTTCAGTAAACTGATTGGTTTAGTGATAAGCACCAGAGTTCATCATAGGACCCAGCGCTGTAACTTTACATGTAATCGGTGTTATGTAACATGGTACATTAAGTGTTTCTAATTAACTATATTACATTTTAAAATGCTCATAATGATCTTTGACTATAAGATTGTATATTATACACATGGTCACATGACATGCAGGTAAACCGGAATAATATTTCATATTTGTATTATTAGTTTTATTTTGATTGTTGCTATTGTAAATGTTTTAATTTAACTATTAGCTTTTAATTAAACTCACAAACCCCCTGCAGTTGCTTCACGAAGCCCAGTTTGGGAAACTTTGATGTAATATAATGTTTAGTGCATTTTGTGTTGTTAATAACAATGAATGGAATATATTTTATTTTTCTTTGTATTTTAATATCTATACCATACAAGTATTCTGATTATAATACCGGAAATGTTTACTAACTACAATTTTTGTCATGTAATCTTGAATCAGTAACGGACTTAATCTTAATCAGACTTAAAGACAGAAGTAATCTTCCCAACGCTGATAGTACATCATGGAAAGATCACGATGCCTCACAGAGTCTCATTAGGTCAATGAGACGTATTAATAATAAAACACCTCTAGAAGGGTTTTACCGCGCTGACTGTTAATACACTAAAGTACAGCAAGCTCTCAGCAAACTCTGCATTTGCACCATAATTAAAAGCACAACATTAACCTCAGTCGATCCTGGCACGTTCCTGAAGAGATGCAGGACTTCTGGGACGATTCGCACCATGCAGATGAGACTGATTGGACTTGATTGGTCACACTGGGAGAAAAGAAGCTGATGGCAGATCAGAAGAAAGAAATGATTGATTGAGTGGTTGACTGTAGTCTTCTGTGAAAGAGAGAGTCTCTCTGATCGAGTTGAGCAAGTCAGGAAAAGATAATCCTTGTTCTTCTCTGATCTCCTCAGAAAGACATTTTCCATCGGGAGAGCCCTTTCAGATTTGGAGGACTATTCTAATT
>CM050422.1:30769849-30894849 GCA_027564155.1 Gymnocypris eckloni scoliostomus
TGCAACAGAATCAGACATAACTGTTGTAGTACTACTGCGTTACTGAAACCACGCCTTACACAAATATTTCCACATCGTGAAGTAGACGTGGGGGGTGTTTGAATGAACGTTTTAGGGGGGCGTGGACCAGTCTTAACTTTGATAAAGAATATCTCTTTGGTTTTGAGACTTTAGTTTTTTCAATTTCAGGGATCTTATCTATGCACAATCAGCTTGTAACACCCCAAAGAGAAAGCAAAACTTGAAATCATATCACATGACCCCTTTAAACCTTGTTCCAGAAGTTACTGAAATATTGAGATTAATCAATTAAACAGCACGTCAAACTAGATTTTTACATTTTCTGAAGAAGATATGAATATTGCTTGTCCATGTAAAGCTACAGTGCTATTGGATGTGAGGGGACTAATGGTGAAATAGGTTTATGCATAATCACTGATCAATAATGAAGTATTGGATTGCTGATAATGTCATACAGCACCACCAAATCTCACAAATACTACTCTCTTAAAAGGAAATCCGTTAATATTACCCACCCCAAAATTATAATTTTTATAGCTGAAGGTGACTATAGTATAGAATATAATGATTTTATTGTCATTGCATTTGTACAATGAAATGTGTTGTGCAGCTACTAAAAAAATACATTCAATAATTTATCCATGCACGCTTTTAAATGTTTCCTTTTTAATCTCATGTTGTATGAGGATTATGCTAGTAATGAGGTAAATTATGATTATGGGGTAGTGTGTTATTGTGTTATGGGGTAGTGTGTTATGGGGTAGTGTGTTATTGTGTTACGGGGTAGTGTGTTATTGTGTTACAGGGTAGTGTGTTATGGGGTAGTGTGTTATTGTGTTACAGGGTAGTGTGTTACGGGGTAGTGTGTTACGGGGTAGTGTGTTACGGGGTAGTGTGTTACGGGGTAGTGTGTTACGGGGTAGTGTGTTACGGGGTAGTGTGTTATGGGGTAGTGTGTTATGGGGTAGTGTGTTATTGTATTATGGGGTAGTGTGTTATGGGGTAGTGTGTTATGGGGTAGTGTGTTATTGTGTTATGGGGTAGTGTGTTATTGTGTTACAGGGTAGTGTGTTACAGGGTAGTGTGTTACAGGGTAGTGTGTTACGGGGTAGTGTGTTACGGGGTAGTGTGTTACGGGGTAGTGTGTTATGGGGTAGTGTGTTATGGGGTAGTGTGTTACAGGGTAGTGTGTTACGGGGTAGTGTGTTATGGGGTAGTGTGTTATTGTGTTATGG
Source organism: Gymnocypris eckloni scoliostomus (assembly GCA_027564155.1). Taxonomy (NCBI): domain Eukaryota; kingdom Metazoa; phylum Chordata; class Actinopteri; order Cypriniformes; family Cyprinidae; genus Gymnocypris; species Gymnocypris eckloni. Next base: position 30,771,106 of record CM050422.1, read on the forward strand.
GGTAGTGTGTTATGGGGTAGTGTGTTATGGGGTAGTGTGTTATTGTGTTATGGGGTAGTGTGTTATTGTGTTACAGCAGTGTGTTACAGGGTAGTGTGTTACGGGTAGTGTGTTATGGGGTAGTGTGTTATGGGGTAGTGTGTTATGGGGTAGTGTGTTATGGGGTAGTGTGTTATGGTAGTGTGTTATGGGGTAGTGTGTTATTGTGTTATGGGGTAGTGTGTTATGGGGTAGTGTGTTATGGGGTAGTGTGTTATGGGGTAGTGTGTTATGGGGTAGTGTGTTATTGTGTTATGGGGTAGTGTGTTATGGGGTAGTGTGTTGTTGTGTTATGGGGTAGTGTGTTATTGTGTTATGGGGTAGTGTGTTATTGTGTTATGGGGTAGTGTGTTATTGTGTTATGGGGTAGTGTGTTATTGTGTTATGGGGTAGTGTGTTATTGTGTTATGGGGTTATTGTGTTATGGGGTAGTGTGTTATTGTGTTATGGGGTAGTGTGTTATTGTGTTACGGGTAGTGTGTTATGGGGTAGTGTGTTATTGTGTTACGGGGTAGTGTGTTATGGGGTAGTGTGTTATTGTGTTACGGGGTAGTGTGTTATGGGGTAGTGTGTTATTGTGTTATGGGGTAGTGTGTTGTGTTCAGTGTTTAAGTCGTACGGCTCTGTGGTGTTTCTCAGATGGCAGCGAAGACAAAAGATGATGATAGGGACGTATCTTTCAGAATGCCTGCACACTTTACGGACTGGATCCTTTCTTTGTGTTTTGTTCATTATCATGGATCTTTTTGCAGACTGAGCATTCAGAAAGCAGCGGTCAATGCTAGATCACCACTGTAACGTGACACAGATCGAGTGGGCTTTTTGCTTGTTTGAGCTAGTGATGCACATGGAAATGTGAGCGTTAGTTTTCTGCACTTTAGCACACATGCAGCGTATGCGTCCACCCACACACGGTGTGTTTACTCAGCTGTCCAGCCTGAAGTTGTTCTGGTCAACTCGCTGTTTCTGGATCAGCTGGCGTGACTTGATCTTTTAGATGGAAACTTGAGGTGCTTATTCATAGATTTGCTTCCAGACCTATGAGCTGGACTCACCTGACCTTACAGAAGTGTTTGTGTAACTAAAAGTGTCTAAATACAGAATTATCAAACTATAACCCGCCTATTACTTCCATACTGACAGTAAAGAGTGGTCCGAACACAGCTGGTTCCTTCAAGATGTTCCTATAGGGTTTATAATGGCGTTTTGCCAATGTATGAGTAAAATAAGGCCTGTGGTAAACATAACTTATAAAATACTTGTTGTTCTACAATGTAAACTGCACACACTCACACCCCAAATTGTCTTATTAGAAACATACTGTTGGTTTTCAAAAATATATATAACTGCTTCAAAAATGTTAATTTTTTTTTAAATGTATTAATGACTTCTTTGATTCATTGGATTTTAAAAGTGCTTTTTTTTAAACTGACTGTAATCCATACTCTATGAACAGATTTAACTCATGAATTTAAAGATTTATTTGCAGTTATTCATCTCACTAAGTACAATGTATGGTTTCTCATAGCACTGTTGTACTGAGATGTGTACTGTGGCGTAGTAACACATCGTTACAATCAAAAGACAATGGGCTCTGTTTGAGCTCATTCTTGTTTCACCAGAAAATACAATTCATCTCTCTCTCTCTCTCTCTCTCTCTCTCTCTCTCTCTCTCTCTCTCGCTCTCTTTCTCTCTCTCTCTCTCTCTCTCTCTCTCTCTCTCTCTCTCTCTCTTGCTATCGCTCTCTCTCTCGCTCTCTCTCTCTCTCTCTCTCTCTCTCTCTCTCTCTCTCTCTTTGCTCTCCTCCTGCCTCCTCCCTCCCGCCTCCCTCCTCCTGCTCTCCTCCCGCTCTCTCTCGCCTCTCTCTCGCTCTCTCTATCTCTCTCTCTATCTCTCTGCTATCTCTCTCTCTCTCTCTCTCTCCCTCCTGCCTCTCTCTCTCTCTCGCTCTCTCTCTCGCCTCTCTCTCTCTCTCTCGCTCTCTCTCTCTCTCGCTCTCTCTCTCTCGCTCTCTCTCTCTTGAAGACAGAGTTATGCATAACAAAGGCACACATTCCCAATACCACATGCAGTGCAACTGTCCAAGTGCCTCAATGATCCCTTTATCTTTGTCTTTAAATAATACAGCAAATAAAACTTGATTTTCATGTTGTTTTTTAATGTTTTCTGAAGATATTATGAATAAGTAAGCGTGCAAACCGTGTTTGTCAGAACTCTGACAACTACTGTATGCAGTTGCGTACATTGAGTATGTTTACACGCACACCAATATACTGAAAACTGCCAAAAATCAGTTTACTGAAATCCCATTTTACTGGTTTACATCCAAACCACTAACCCAGCAATGCAAGAAAACCATGTTCACAAGACATTTTTAAAAGTTAGGTTATTTCCCAGAGGTGATAAAGCATAAGCATCAATGTATTCCATGCAAGTGTTTTATTGATTACTGTATGTGAATTGTAAGGTTAACTAAAGCTTTAAATAAACTCAAGAGAATGCAATGCATTGTTGTCTTATTCAATGCATTGTTGTCTTATTACAGCTAATCTGCTAAAGAACATGTATATTAACACATTGTTTGTCATGTTGCTAAGTGGTTGCGAGGCTATTCTGGGTGGCATCAGAGATACTATTTAAAACATTTTCCTGTAGCTCTCCCATACTCGCAGATTGTGACACAAGTAAATGTTCACCGGTCTAAACTAATGACATTAAAGTCACCATGACACTTTTTTTAATGGAATTTTGCAATATGTATTATAAATGATTCATCCAATCACGTCACGTCATTATTTATCTTTAATATTTTATCTTTAATGTGCCTATGTAATCTTTAATCAAAACAACTTTCCCTCCCTTGCGAAAATTGACCATAAAAAACATGGTTATTGTAGTTAAATCATAAGTAACCTCAAATTAACCATCGTTTTGTTATATAACCATAGTTTAAACATGGTATTTTTAGTAAAATTACCAATAAATAAGTGTATTTGTGGTCATAACATAATGGACAATGTCTTCTCTTGCTAACAAACCCGTTTAGAACATAATTTAGTGTCAAGTCAAAACACTAAATGTTATGTAAAATGTAAATGTTAGAAACATGCTAACAAAATGTTAAGTCATGTTACCAACATGCTAATTCATGCTGCCATAGTGTTAAAACATGTTTGCAACATTAAAAGATGTTAGCAATGTGTTAAAACATGCTAGCAAAATGTTAAGTCATGTTACCAACATGCTAATTCATGCTGCCATAGTGTTAAAACATGTTTGCAACTTTAAAAGATGTTAGCAATGTGTTAAAACATGCTAGCAAAATGTTAACTCATGTTACCAACATGCTAATTCATGCTGTCATAGTGCTAAAACATGTTTGCAACATTAAAAGATGTTAGCAATGTGTTAAAACATGCTAGCAAAATGTTTAGTCATGTTACCAACATGCTAATTCATGCTGTCATAGTGCTAAAACATGTTTGCAACATTAAAAGATGTTAGCAATGTGTTAAAACATGCTAGCAAAATGTTAAGTCATGTTACCAACATGCTAATTCATGCTGTCATAGTGTTAAAACATGTTTGCAACATTAAAAGATGTTAGCAATGTGTTAAAACATGCTAGCAAAATGTTAAGTCATGTTACCAACATGCTAATTCATGCTGCCATAGTGTTAAAACATGTTTGCAACTTTAAAAGATGTTAGCAATGTGTTAAAACATGCTAGCAAAATGTTAACTCATGTTACCAACATGCTAATTCATGCTGTCATAGTGCTAAAACATGTTTGCAACATTAAAAGATGTTAGCAATGTGTTAAAACATGCTAGCAAAATGTTTAGTCATGTTACCAACATGCTAATTCGTGCTGTCATAGTGCTAAAACATGTTTGCAACATTAAAAGGTGTTAGCAATGTGTTAAAACATGCTAGGAAAATGTTAAGTCATGTTACCAACATGCTAATTCATGCTGCCATAGTGTTAAAACATGTTTGCAACATTAAAAGATGTTAGCAATGTGTTAAAACGTGCTAGCAAAATGTTAAGTCATGTTACCAACATGCTAATTCATGCTGTCATAGTGCTAAAACATGTTTGCAACATTAAAAGATGTTAGCAATGTGTTAAAACGTGCTAGCAAAATGTTAAGTCATGTTACCAACATGCTAATTCGTGCTGTCATAGTGCTAAAACATGTTTGCAACATTAAAAGGTGTTAGCAATGTGTTAAAACATGCTAGGAAAATGTTAAGTCATGTTACCAACATGCTAATTCATGCTGCCATAGTGTTAAAACATGTTTGCAACATTAAAAGATGTTAGCAATGTGTTAAAACGTGCTAGCAAAATGTTAAGTCATGTTACCAACATGCTAATTCATGCTGCCATAGTGCTAAAACATGTTTGCAACATTAAAAGATGTTAGCAATGTGTTCAAACATGCCAGCAAAATGTTAAGTCATGTTACCAACATGCTAATTCATGCTGTCATAGTGCTAAAACATGTTTGCAACATTAAAAGATGTTACCAATGTGTTAAAACGTGCTAGCAAAATGTTAAGTCATGTTACCAACATGCTAATTCATGCTGCCATAGTGTTAAAACATGTTTGCAACATTAAAAGATGTTAGCAATGTGTTAAAACATGCTAGCAAAATGTTAAGTCATGTTACCAACATGCTAATTCATGCTGTCATAGTGCGAAAACATGTTTGCAACATTAAAAGATGTTAGCAATGTGTTAAAACGTGCTAGCAAAATGTTAAGTCATGTTACCAACATGCTAATTCATGCTGTCATAGTGCTAAAACATGTTTGCAACATTAAAAGATGTTACCAATGTGTTAAAACGTGCTAGCAAAATGTTAAGTCATGTTACCAACATGATAATTCATGCTGCCATAGTGTTAAAACATGTTTGCAACATTAAAAGATGTTAGCAATGTGTTAAAACATGCTAGCAAAATGTTAAGTCATGTTACCAACATGCTAATTCATGCTGCCATAGTGTTAAAACATGTTTGCAACATTAAAAGATGTTAGCAATGTGTTAAAACATGCTAGCAAAATGTTAAGTCATGTTACCAACATGCTAATTCATGCTGTCATAGTGCTAAAACATGTTTGCAACATTAAAAGATGTTAGCAATGTGTTAAAACATGCTAGCAAAATGTTAAGTCATGTTACCAACATGCTAATTCATGCTGTCATAGTGCTAAAACATGTTTGCAACATTAAAAGATGTTAGCAATGTGTTAAAACATGCTAGCAAAATGTTAAGTCATGTTACCAACATGTTAATTCATGCTGTCATAGTGCTAAAACATGTTTGCAACATTAAAAGATGTTAGCAATGTGTTAAAACATGCTAGCAAAATGTTAAGTCATGTTACCAACATGCTAATTAATGCTGTCATAGTGCTAAAACATGTTTGCAACATTAAAAGATGTTAGCAATGTGTTAAAACATGCTAGCAAAATGTTAAGTCATGTTACCAACATGATAATTCATGCTGCCATAGTGTTAAAACATGTTTGCAACATTAAAAGATGTTAGCAATATGTTAAAACATGCTAGCAAAATGTTAAGTCATGTTACCAACATGCTAATTCATGCTGTCATAGTGCTAAAACATGTTTGCAACATTAAAAGATGTTAGCAATGTGTTAAAACATGCTAGCAAAATGTTAAGTCATGTTACCAACATGCTAATTAATGCTGTCATAGTGTTAAAACATGTTTGCAACATTAAAAGATGTTAGCAATGTGTTAAAACATGCTAGCAAAATGTTAAGTCATGTTACCAACATGCTAATTCATGCTGTCATAGTGCTAAAACATGTTTGCAACATTAAAAGATGTTAGCAATGTGTTAAAACATGCTAGCAAAATGTTAAGTCATGTTACCAACATGCTAATTCATGCTGTCATAGTGCTAAAACATGTTTGCAACATTAAAAGGTGTTAACAATGTGTTAAAACATGCTAGCAAAATGTTAAGTCATGTTACCAACATGCTAATTCATGCTGCCATAGTGTTAAAACATGTTTGCAACATTAAAAGATGTTAGCAATGTGTTAAAACATGCTAGCCATGTGCATAATCATTGTAGCAACTTGTTAAATCATTCTTACAGTGTGTTAGCCATATGCTAACATCATGCTAGCAACATGTTAAACATGCTAGCAACTTGCCAAAACATGTTAGCAATGTTATAAATCACGCTAAAACATGTTAGCAACACAATGTCTCATTTAAGTGATGTGCTAAAACATGTTTTATTTAACGTTTAACATCTTATTGTCTTTCTCTGAGTAAAGTCTTCAAGCTTAAAGCTTTTCAAAGTTATTTTACTTTTTCAGCCTTGGCTTTGTCAAGCCAAAATAAAAGTTTCTCATCAAATATTATTCATACGTATAAAAAAATTCTGATGCATGAAATCGAATGCAATTTCTTTTTATTACGTAAGCTGCTTTGAAGCAATAAACCACTGTACACACTGTATAACCGAACAGTGAAATTAATTAAACAAAATTAATTAATGTTAATGTCACTCAAATAATAATGAAAGTTCATTGGACTTAATTGAAATAAATTCTGTAAGCTGTTGTAGTAAGCTGAACTTAAAATTGAGTTTTTGAGTTCCCAGCATGCTTTGCATCAGACAACAAGGAAAATAAAGTGTTGAAATGAAGTGTTATTTTGTGTGTTTTGCACAAGACTGACATAGCGAGACACAAGTCAGTAATTAAATGTTATGTTAGGATTTTCATCGGTCTCGGTTATGTTGGTTTTGTAGTGTTACTGTGGTGAAGAATAGAGCTGAGGTTAGGCTGAGGACGGATGCTAAACTTAACTATATATACTGCATGTTGTATGACTAGTTACATGCTAGAGAGTCTTTTTGATAACTACATTAACATGTTCCAGTGTGATTTTACTAACGAGCACTTAACTATAAAGATCAGAATGAATGAGCTGTTCGTGGAAGCAAGTTGTCTGTAAATATCATTGTGAAGAGTGGGTGGGATCACGGAAGAGAGGCTTGGCTCCCATGTCTTATATTTGTCAAAAATATATGAAGAAAATTACATTTATTTTAACTAACCATTTTTTTTCCTGGAGACAATATATATGTCTGTGTCTGTGTGTGTGTGTGTGTGTGTCTGTGTGTGTGTCTGTCTGTGTGTGTGTCTCTGTGTGTGTGTCTGTCTGTGTGTGTGTCTCTCTGTGTCTCTCTGTGTGTGTCTGTGTGTGTGTGTGTGTGTCTGTCTGTGTGTGTGTGTGTGTGTGTGTGTGTGTGTGTCTGTCTGTGTGTGTGTGTGTGTGTGTGTCTGTCTGTGTGTCTGTGTGTGTCTGTGTGTGTGTGTCTGTGTCTGTGTGTGTGTGTCTGTCTGTATGTGTCTGTGTGTGTGTGTCTGTGTCTCTCTGTGTCTCTCTGTGTGTGTCTGTGTGTGTGTGTGTGTGTGTGTGTGTGTGTGTGTGTGTGTCTGTGTGTGTGTGTGTGTGTGTGTGTGTCTGTGTGTGTGTGTCTGTGTGTATGTCTGTGTGTGTGTGTGTCTGTCTGTATGTGTCTGTGTGTGTGTGTGTGTGTCTGTGTGTGTGTGTCTCTGTGTGTGTGTGTGTCTCTGTGTGTGTGTGTCTCTGTGTGTGTGTGTCTGTGGGTCTCTGTGTGTGTGTGTGTGTGTGTGTCTGGCTCACTTCCTCTGCTTTCAGTTTGTTCTTTTCTTTGAACTATGAAGTAATAAATACTGTTGGAGCGAGGGCTGTGTGTGTCTCACACTGCTGGTCTGTTGCTAGGCAGAAACTATGCGGCAATCTCTGTCTCTGCCTTTAATTTTCTCTCCTGCTCTGATTCCCTTCTGCATGCCTTCTTTCCTCATTCACATAAACACACAAAGCATGCTCCCCTTCATATGCATGCATTACTGGTGAGAAATCAACTCGTCGTTCTCAGACTCGCCGTGTTCAAGGTCACTGTAATAATCATTTATGAACGGATGTCTCTCTCTGCCCAGTTCTCAAACTCACATTAGTTTGAAGAGGTAGCCTGTTTTGTAATGTAAATCAGTCCTTATTACTTCCCTTTACTTTACCATGACAGGTAGTTTGCACCAAAATATCACAGTGAGTGCGGTTATATATATATATGAAGAGCTCTTTTCCAAAACGCTATAAATCCATTTTAATAGTTTTCATGAAAATGACATTTTTTTACCTAGACCCATACATTTTGTTAATATTCAATTTATCCTGTTAAAATGGTCTGTTGGCTCAGTCTGAACATGTTAAACAATGATTGTTAACCCCCCCCCGGGTCCGCACCATCACACCGAGCGAGTCTCGAACCCGGTTTCCGGCGCGGGAGGCGGGCGCCAAAGGCTACAGCTTTTAGCGTCAGTCGCTACAGCGCCTCTTTGTGAGGTCAGGAGAGTGAGGTACATTTTAAACAAGGAAATATAGCGATTTGGCATGAAACATTGATGGAGCAGTGAATAGGTTCAGTACACAGCAAAATGGCATGACGAACTCATTTTCTTTAAATTTGGCGTTTATCGCGTTTTGGAAAAGAGCTCTTCATTTATTACTGTAAAACCATAATCAGCACTTCCCACTAATAGCATACAAAATAGAGTTTGAAAAAACTCTTTGTGTGGTTACCTTATTCCTCAATAAACACAAAGTGCACAGAATAATTAACATATCCTAGGTTGAAACAGGATCCTTAAAAAGTCTTAAAATCAGTTTGATCAAATTGTCATGAGCTTAATGTGACCGTTCACCCAAAACTGAAAATGCTGTCTTTATTTACTCATTTATTCATTTCTGGCTTGTTTAGAAGTGAAAGTCCCACATTTCGCATAAATCTTTTCTTTCTTTCCTGGTTATTATTTTTACACAAACTATCTGCCATTTATTTCAACATAAACTCTCTGAATAAATATATAGATTTTGTGATTATCGGCACAATAATCTAGTTATTGCTTTTCTTTAAACACTATCATATGAGTAAAATCCAGTATTGCTTGACCTCTCTAATGTCTGACTCTGGAGCACAAAAGCAATGTTAAGTCGCTGGGGTATATTTGTAGCAATAGCCAAAAATACATTGAATGGGTCAAAATTATGTTTTATTTTATGCCAAAAATTATTTGGATATCAAGTAAAGATCATGTTCCATGAAGATATTTAGTACATTTCCTACCGTAAATATATCAAAAGTTAATCTTATGTTGATGTTGTTTGAGTAATATGCATTGCTAAGAACTTAATTTGGATCATTTTAACGGTGATTTTCTCAATATATCCAGCCCGATCTCACGGCAATTCCTACGTATTTTACGAGTTGCCAATTCATATGAATTTGTACCAATGACCTACACCTAACCTCACTCCTAAACCTACCGTCACTGGGGTTTAGACAAATCACACTAAATCATACGAGCAAGGTCGTACGAGTTAGCCACCTCGTAAAATATGTACGCATTGCCGTGAGATAGCGTTGATATATCTTGATCAGATTTTCTAATAGTTGCGTCTCGGCCAAATCTCGGTTCTATAAGAGAAAGCTTATTTATTCAGCTTTCAGATGATGCATAAAACTCAATTTCAGAAAATGGATCCCTTATGGCTGGTTTTGTTGTTTAGGATCACATTTGTGTGTATTGAATAAAACATGTCTTTAGTATTTTCAACCTGCTTAACCAGTATTAAATCAATGATTATTAAATCAACAAATTCATCGTTGTTGAAGAAACTTGTTCTTGATTGACTAACGGGGAAATCTGCTGATTAGCTGAGTAATGTGTGTCAGCTGACATTGATCTGAACGCATGAGTGATACTGAAGCATGTGACGGTGCGGCTCAATCATCACACAATAGAGGAACAGATCCTGGGCTAGTTTCAGGGGAAACCCAGGAGACCTGAGAGCTCATTCAGAAACCCTGATTAGAACATAGTCCCTTTAGAAAATCTGATGTAGAATTCATCATGCACACGTTTTGTCTGTTTTATCTCTTTGTATGTCCTGCTCTGAAAGTGTTTGTACAGCATAATAGATGTCTTTGTGTTTGTGCTCTGATAGCACATTTTTACTGCTTAAAGTGCAAAAAAGTTTGGATTTGACCGAGTTTGACGTCTAGAGTTTCGATAGCATGTGGTTTTCAGATAGAAAACGGGAAATGGTGTAAAGCGTGATTAATGGGCATTTACATGAACACTTACTGGACTAAACAAACTTCTCCTGGTTAGAAGTCATTTTTAGAAATATCATGTTCAGACATCTCAGTTATGATTTTCATGCTTTTGAGGAACAATTATTTATTCATCTCTGTCACACACTTATTGCATTGCATTATGTTTTGAAACTACAGAGCTTTGATCAAACGAATCATTTTTGAAATATCATCTTACTAAGACAATATTAGCAGGGCTCTAGACTAACTTTTTGCATTGGGTGCACTGGTGCGCCTAACTTTTTTTCTTAGGTGCACTGGCACAAAAGTTAGGTGCACCCAAATTTTTATATAGGCAATATTGACTAGTAAACGATTAACTAACAATCTGGTCAACATAAAGTTCTTTATTTGAAGCACAATTCTACAAGAAAGGTAACTTACAGAAAAAGTGTTGGTGCTTAAAGTGCTTCACTGAGCAGAGATTTAAACTTAAAACATCTCAAGATAAATAAAATCTAAATTAAGTGTTTTAAGGGCGTCAAACTGAACATCTCATGGCTCAATGTATTATGGACTATCCTCCATTGCAGTTACATGCCCCTCGGATGGCCAAATCCTGTAGTTTAGCTTTCTTGATCTTTGGCCTCGGCTAAACCAGCTGACCACACTCTCTCTAGCATCAACATCTTCCAGACTTGCCCCCTCTACACTGATTCTGATCAGATCTTCCACTGTGTCTGAACGAAGGGATGCTCTAGTGCCCCCCCCCCCCTCTACACTGAGTCTGATCAGATCTTCCACTGTGTCTGAACGAAGGGATGCTCTAGTGCAGTGCTTCTCAACCCCCCCCCCCCTTAAACCCATAAAACAATCCTGCGCCCCATCCCACCACAGACTACCAAATAATTGCACTAAACATAATGAAAAAAAAAGTATTTACAGTTTTTATAACCAATTCTTACTATGCAAAAAAAGTATACTTAGTCCTTTAGTGTTATGTTAGAAGCATTTTTATACTCATACCTTTTCTTGATTTAATATTTTTATTTTTTTTATTTTCATTTAAATGTTTAGTTTTGAAATGTTGTATGCATTTGTCATGTTTATTTCATGTCTTTATCTTCTTAAATGTGTGTATATATTATGTATAGTTTTAACTTTTAATTTGAGTTACTTCTTATTTGTAAGCCGCTTTGGATAAAAGCGTCTGCTAAATGACAAAGTAAAGTAAAGAAAAAAATAACTGTTCTGTTCTGTCTAATCGTCTCTCTGTGCTCATACTGTATTTTAATGCAGCCAAATTCTCAATAAAACTGTTTTACTTTATATATTTGACTGTTTATGTTGTCAGTCAACAGGATAAATATGAAATAATGACTGAAACACGTCCCTTTAAGAATTCATAACCACCTCTCCTTTCCAAGAAGCTAGTCTGCACAAAAATACTAATTTATAATTGTATTGAGCCGTTGTCTGATGAAATCAAATAAGAAACAATATAAGACAAGACAATTCCAGTGCTGTGATTTCTTCTATATTTGCATGTACATTTAGAGAAGCAATCTGTTTTAACTGAACGGGCTCCTCTCAGACGCTTGCTGAACAGAGCAGATGCAGAGAAAGCGCACTGATCTCGCGCCGTTGCGGCGATCACAGAGACACTCTGAGAGACTCGATTTGTCACTAGTTGCTTTTTTTGGAAAACAAAAAGTTGCTATGGGGGTCTACAAAGGCGCTAAATGTCGCTAAGTTGGCAACACTGCACGCATTTCTACAACTCACCTCTTTCTCTCTGTCTGATTGCAGCAGCACACGTGACGCATTTGTCAACGCGCACACACACATACCGGAATATCTGGACCACGGCCAATCAGAGGGGGGGTCCGCCCTTCACTATCTCTGATTGGTTTAGACCACGATATAAGCCTAACGGGGGTGTCTTTTGTTGAACCACATAGAGTTTCTGAGTCGCGGATACTTTTTTTTTCTCGAATGGCTGGGACGCACCAGTGCGCCCTGGGATTTTTGTTAGTCGCACCCGAGAGAAATTAGTGCACGTGCGACCAAATTGGTCGCACTCTAGAGCCCTGATTAGGATAAAATTATGACTGATACTTATATATTCTGTTATAAAAGCTAATTAATTTACATTACAAGCTATCAGATTGTGAATAAAAAGGTCTGCATAAAAGTACATTATTTGTTTTTTATGCAAAAAAAAAATTCTATATATATATATATATATATATATTTTTTTTATAAAGCAGATGTGTCCAATATTTTGTCTAAAGGTTCAGCTGTTCCATAAAATCATCACAACAACAAATAAAAAAAAAGGTACAAAATCTGTTACTGGGGGTCATACCTGTTTAAAAGTTACACTTTGTACCTTATTTACCCTACATTAAAAGATACATAATAGTGCCTAAATAGAATATATTAGTACCTTTTGGACAGGTGACAGCTTTTGCACCGTTATTTCTGAGAGTGCACCTACAACGATAGCACATTTAGTATGGACAATCCTCAATTTTCTTTAATTAAAATGAAAATAATCATAACCGCTTTGCTGAAATGATATGCCCAGCCAAAGGCTCACCTTATCTTGAAGAACAAACATAATCAAACTCTTCCTGTTGTGTTCATAACAGGTGATAAATACAGCAGTGAAATTTCCCTTTTGTGTGATGCTGCATCCACACAGACAGGTTGAAATGTCAAACCCCATAATCACCGCTGTTTGTTGAGAACGGGTTGTCCTCAGCACTGCGCGGTATGGATGTTAACCTCACTGGACACACAGCTCACTTCTGATCAGCTGGTGTTTAATAAGAGAGAGAGACTCTATAGGAACGGTTGGGAAATCCTGGTTTAGAAAAACTATGCAACATATACAACCCATAACATCCATCACACACAATAAAGAGAGGGAAAAATAGCAATACCAATGTCTCCACAGCTTTGACCGAGACCTTGTGTGTGTGTGTGTGTGTGTGTGTGTGTGTGTGTGTGTGTGTGTGTGTGCGTGTGTGCGTGTGTGTGTGTGTGTGTGTGTGTGTGTCTTTGTGTGTGTGTGCGTGTGCGAGAGTGTGTGTGTGTCTTTGTGTGTGCGTGTGTGCGTGTGCGAGAGTGTGTGCGTGTGCGAGTGTGTGCGTGTGTCTGTGTGTGTGCGTGTGCGTGTGCGAAAGTGTGTGTGTGTGCGTGTGCGAGAGTGTGCGACCTTGTAATACTAACATGTTAACCCGATCAAACGCTTTAGATGCATCAATGAAACACAGAAAGACTGATGAGTTAATAACTCGGTTGAAATATGTCATATATTAATAAAAAGGCCTGTCTTTCTGTCCCAACAGTGGAAACTAGTGGGGGACTCTGCCTGGATGGTTCATATTGCCAAATTCTCTGCTGGTGGGCTCCATCTTTGGATATTTGGTGTTGGGAATCCTGGCAGATTGGTGAGTATATGTCTTACTTTCCCACTTGAATGAATACTAATCAAGTCACTGATTTGTAATTATTTTTCATCCATGAGATGATTACTTTGGGTCCCTCTGGGGAAATGCAGCAGTTTCGTGTTCATGTACACTAGAGAGTGTGTCAGGCCATAAATCCTCAAGAACTCTGCACCGAGGATTGCTTTGGTGTTGCCACCCGTCCTAGTCCCTCTTATGAGTCATCTTCTGGATCTGACCCTGCTGTGAATGTCTGTGTTAGCTTGAGATCTGGAAAAGTCTTGGTCTGAATCAAATCTGATGATCGACTGTTTATTTTTTATTCATCAGCATTACTTTATCCTACTGCTGGTCATAATAAAATATGGTTGATGTCATGTCTCTGGACTAGATGTTTGAGTAAAACATCAACATGTATAGCTTGTGCATTACTGAGTCATACTAGCAATTCATGAACCCTGGCCTAAAATATTCAATGGATGTAACATGAAACCCATGAAGTGACAGGTGTGTGTGTGTGTGTGTGTGTGTGTGTGTGTGTGTGCGCGTGTGTGTGTGCGTGTGTGTGTGTGTGTGTGTGTGTGTGTGTGTGTGTGTGTGTGTGTGTGTGTGTGTGCGTGTGTGTGTGTGTGTGTGTGTGTGTGTGTGTGTGTGTGTGTGGGTGTGCTGCGGCGCTGTGTGTGTGTGTGGTGTGTGTGTGTGTGCGGGTGTGTGTGCGTGTCTGTGTGTGTGTGTGTGTGTGTGTGCGGGTGTGTGTGTGTGTGTGTGTGTGTGTGTGCGGGTGTGTGTGTGCATGCGGGTGTGTGTGCGCATGTGTGTGCGCGCGGTGTGTGCGTGCGGTGTGTGTGCGGGTGTGTGCGTGTGTGTGTGTTTGTGCGGGCGTGTGTGTGCGGGCGTGTGTGTGCGGGCGGGTGTGTGCGCGGGTGTGTGCGCGTGTGCGTGCGCGCGTGTGTGCGTGCGGGTGTGTGTGTGTGTGTGTGTGTGTGTGTGTGTGTGTGTGTGTGTGCCTGTGTGTGTGCGCGTTCTCTCTCTGAAGTGCTCTTAAGGCATGCAGCTGTGCACGACGTGCGAGCAGTGAAATGCTCTTGGATATCAGAATACTTGTATTATGCAAAACTGATGTTAACACGGTCATCTTACAACAGAGGGGACAAAACATCTGGTAGTCTGCTCGACCCGCTGCTGTAATCAAACAGCAATCATCACTCTCTGCTCTTTTCTGGAGGAATTTATTCTACTTAAAGCACTCTTTGTTTATTGCTCGTGTTGGTCTGTATTATTGACTATTCACCTGTATGTTTTAAAACTATAGTTAAATGAAAATCAACATAGTTTTGTACAAAACTACATTCTATTTCTAATACAATTCTATTTATGTAAGTGCATAAATACATCGAACTAAACTTTGGGAAAAGCAAATGATAAAAGTGGATCTATGTAACGATATATTGAAGCAGAAAATGTTCCATATGTTGACATTGTTGAATCAAACTCAGTATTTTGGTGCAATTTCATCTGTTCATTGGTAAAAGCGAGCCAAGCGCCAAAAAACTGTCCAGATGCCGACATCCCTGAACAAAACTACAAGGTAAAATAAAATCTGATCCGACTACACTACATAAGAGTTCACATTCGCTATGGACACACACTGGTTATCATTCATTAACCATGCATACACACGAATCTGTGTGTGTGAAATCTGTGCACAAACCTTTTCATATAGATGAAGACTTCAAAGTCTGTCTTCACACTTGTGCATCAATAAAACAAAGTTACACACAGCTCCATCGTAGACAAAAACATGCATGTCGCAAAACGGTCATACAAATTAAAGCTTGGTAGCACAGACTTAAGTTTAGTCTTATTTGAAAGATTATTGTTAAAAAAGCTATACAGGCTTAAGTTTCTTAAAATGATTTATGAACAATATTTTATGTAAAATATATATTTATATATATATATATGTTGAACTCTAAACATGCTAGAAAATAAAAGCCATAAATCTAAACAAGTTGTTCCACATTTTTAGATTATCAATAAATGTTCCCCATTAGATGCCAGCACACACATTTGTTAATGACCCATACAATCCACTCTTTGACATCCATACCAACACACACACAATTATAGCTGCATTATTTATCAGATTGGCTCTATATAATATGCTGAAGCAGAAAACAGGAGAAAAGCAAGTATTTGCTTTATAGGCCAAAAATGAAAAAAAATGGCACCATCTGAAAAAAAAGGTAATTTTAAAGCGTTGCCAACAGAATGAAAGCCTATTAACAAAAAGTGCATAATTTTACAGTTAAACGGCACTGCGATTAAATAAATAGCGGTTATAATGGATTTCAATGGGGACATTTTTGTCCAAAAGCCCTGAGAGGAACTATTGTTTGTACCTAGTGAAAAATAGATTTATTAAAGGAAATTAGGGTGGAATATTATAATTCCTATAAAAACACACACCTGTGCCAAAATGTATGCAGCTGCCAAAAACACGGGCAAAATTATCAACATAAACAAAACTGAAAAGTATAAAAAGTCCAAAAGGTTGCACAAGGGTTACATGAGCTTTTTTAATCAGGCTCCTAGGTTTAGGTTGAGTAATTTCTCTTTAATTACAGAAAAGGGTATTAGCCAGTTACTGAATGCCTAATTTCCAAAAATTCCCAATGATATTTTCATCAGGCGCCTGATTAAAAAAAAAAAAATCTATTTTGAAAGAAAAATCACAGACAGCCTTAGAGGTTTTTGCATCTGAAGTCTTCATATATAACTCGAGAGGAACATTCAAATCTACCTTTTACACAGAACTAGTATATTAATGCACAGCATCATTTGTCCAGAACGATGAATGGCTGTAAAGGAAAGGTTGTGCAGAAAGCCCTCATATGGGAATGTTTTGGGGGTGTTTTCTGCAAATGATTAACCTCGGTCACACTATGTTTTTATGAGAAGTTCTCTTATGCGTATGAATACCAAACATCCACTCAGTTATTACTGAACGAGTCGTATTGTGTGTGCCGAGCACAATGTGTTATGTGTGGTGAGGATAGTGGCTGGAAGTGGATTCTCCGATTCAGTATATGTCATGTTTATAATATTACCAGTTCATGATCATCTTAATGCATTTCAGCTGTAGCATTTTTTCCAGGAATCGTTCAGGACTTGTTTTTAAAATTTCTCCTTTAGTGATCTGGAAACAAAAAAAGATCACAGCTTTAGAAAAACAAATCATTTTCATTCAAGTGATATCACTTTAAGGACTTGTTGGATTGCTTTTGTACTATAAACAATGCTACTGTGTTGATTCACATGATGTCACATTATTTACATTTATGCATTTAGCAGACGCTTTTATCCAAAGGGACTTGCAGTGCATTCAGGCTATACTTTTTATCAGTGTCTTTATATTATAATATAGCACATATAATATAGTCAAAACCAGTTGAGAATCACTGGTATAGAGCGTTTTGTAAATCGGCCTTGTTTTGTGTTTTCAGGTTTGGACGGCACCCGGTCCTGATCCTGTCCGTCATCTTCATGTTAATTTTCGGCATGACGGTGGCCTTCTCCGTCAACGTCCCGATGTTCAGCACCCTGCGCTTCTTTGAGGGCTTTTGCTTGGCAGGAATCACGCTCTCGCTCTATGCTCTGAGTAAGTGTAACGGCTTTGGTCCAGAACACATTTACGGAGGCTTTATCCGTCATTCTTTGTGCAACATGCTTGTATACATTTTTCAACGGAATACATTTACTTACAATTGCAAACTATTTTAAAAAATGTATGCACCGCTACATTACACATACAAAATGATACACGTATTACACTATGCACGATATGTACAAGTGCATTAACAGACCGGATGTCTTTGCATATCAGCATTACAGTTCAATGCTCGACTCTCTTGATCCGCGAGTATTACAGTCCTCTTCATGATGTGGGTCATGTTTGGGAAGCATGAAGAAGGGTCAGGGTGTAGTTGTGTACACTGGGCTTGTGGTAGAGAAAGAGAAGTAACGCAGATCTTGCTTTGTGAAAGTGAACACATCAGTGGTTTATCTCACAATGTTCTTCATCTGAAAGTCATCGCTGAAAGGCCGAGGATGCGGTGTTGGATTCTGAGAGCTTTGAAGGGCTGTAATGACTGATTTACTCCACTCGCTCCAGCCCAAATGTGCTGTGACTGATAACAGTTTGTCTTTATATTCGCTCTTAACACCTAATAATGATAAAGTGCTCAAAGTGCAGTAGATATACTGAATGCTAGACTCTTATCTGGTGCTCGTGTGTAATGACCAGGCCTATTAATCAGACAATTTCGGGGGAAATTTGACTTTATTGCCATTGGGTGATGATCATTCTTGCTCATAAGTTTTAGTTCCTTCTCAGTAAGTGATAAATATTTCCTGATTTCAGTGTGTGTGTGT
This sequence comes from Gymnocypris eckloni scoliostomus, assembly GCA_027564155.1. NCBI lineage: Eukaryota > Metazoa > Chordata > Actinopteri > Cypriniformes > Cyprinidae > Gymnocypris > Gymnocypris eckloni. Next base: position 30,789,221 of record CM050422.1, read on the forward strand.
GTTTGTGTGTTTGTGTGTTTGTGTGTTTGTGTGTGTGTGTGTGTGTGTGTGTGTGTGTGTGTGTGTGTGGGGGGGGGTCACTAGGCAGTGAATTGAGTAAATGCGTTGTTTGTTTGATTTCAGTAATTGTGAGTACATTTGCACCTCATTTGTTATCATTCAGTTATTTTGTATACAGTATATTAGTATTATATTATTATTGGCCACTCTACTCACTAGAATTAATCTAAACCAGATCTGGGTCAAAACGGGACCAACAAGCCCAGTGCTTTATGTGTGTGAATGTGTATACACATACTAATACATATATATATATTAATATTAGTTGACGTATCAAAGTGTCCTATGGTGTGACGAAAAAATGTAGCATTGAAGATAAACCTCTCTCATGCTATTTGTATCTCTAAGAATGAAGATATGTTTTTCTCATGTTATGTGATATGTCACACCATAGGACACACCATTTGTCAACTACCCATAAATTAGTGCTGTCAAACGATTAATCACATCCGAAATAAACGTTTTTGTTTACTTAATATATGTGAGTGTATTGTGTATATTGTTTTATGTACATACAAATACACACACATACAATATATATTTAGAAAATATTTACATATATTTACATTCATATAGTTTATATTATAAATATATATATTTAATATATAAACAACATATTTTTCTTAAATATATACATGCATCTATGTGTATGTATATACACAGCACACACACATATATTATGTAAACAAAAACGTATTTTGGATGAGAATAATCGTTTGACAGCACAAATATATATATATATATATGTACTGTATGTTTACACGTGTGTGTGTGTGTGTGTGTGTGTGTGTGTGTGTGTGTGTGTGTGTGTGTGTGTGTGTGTGTGTGTGTGTGTGTGTGTGTGTGTGTGTGTATGTATGGTGTTGGTTGGTTCCTGAAGTATTTCTTCTATTTATTTTTCCCATATAATTTTTTTTTTAAGTCTTTGAATAAATAATTTTATGAATAGTGGTTTATGAACTAAGTTGTTGATTGCATCTATGGAAATAATATATTTTAAGTTTATTACAAAATATGCATAGTTATACAAATATTAATTTCGGTAGCATCAGGAGGCTGTGTCAGTTATGGTATTTGTGTAGTGGGCGGAGCTAAAAAGCTCTTTGTTCTCTGTGACTGTAATTGGTGGAATTGTCTTAACAGCATTATGGGTAATGTAGTTATTCACTGCTATTTTAAAATAAGTTGAATCAATGCACAAATGACTTCAGAAAACACATATATCATTACTTAACAACCTCAGAGCTCACAACAGGCCTGCCTTTGTTAGTTAGTTATTGTTAAAAATCAGTTTCACTATGGAGAAAATGAATGAATAGTGGAATATTTTTTATTTTATGTTCCTTTCATGAGTGGATGGCGAAGTGGTGTCGGCACATACTTTGCTTTTGAACCTTTGTGAATGTCACACTCTTTCCACGACTGCATTCCCAACCCAGCACTGTTGAAAAACTGATAATGATTATCAGCCTAAATTGGGTCAAATCAACCCAGCTTCCTGTGATGGGTTTGAGAAAATCATCCAGTCTTATAAGCAGCATCTATCTGAATGTGTTTGATTTGTGTCTCTCACATGAAGGTCTTCGAGGTTAATCGTGGTCTCAACTCTATCGTACGGTCTGCTCAGTGTGTTAGTCATTCAGATGGATTACACACAGACCAACAGTGACCTTCTACATGCTTAAGAGTGAAGACATTATCTGATGACTGATAATCCTCTTTAGATGATCGCTGCCGTTGCAGTCCATGTTGTAATTGCCTTACAATGGTACGGTGGGCCTTCATTTCCTTGTCATAGTCATTTTCTCGACCCCATATACTTTAAAAAAGCCTCCAAAAATTGACCCGGCCTGGACTATTGGTGTGTATTAATATATTGTTGTTTTGATATGATGTGCGTTGATTCTAGTTTTATTTTATTTCCTCTAATCAAACTTTTAAAGGGATATTTCACCCCAAAATTGAATGAGTAAATCTTCCCTCACCCTCATGTTGATCCAAACCGGTTTCTTTCTTCTGCTGAACACAAAAGAAGATATTTTGGAGAAAGTTGGTTACCAAACAGATGACGGCACCCATTGACTTCCATGGTATGGAGAAAAATAAATACTAAGAAAGTCGATGACTACCATTAACTCTTTGGTAACCAACATTGTACAAAACATCTTCTTTTAGTAGTAAAATACCTTGGGTGTAAAAAATGACCATTGTTATTTTTGGGTGAACTGTCCCAGCACAAATACATATTTTTTTAATTATAATTTAATCAACTTGACATTTGAAGGTGTATTAAATGACGTGCATCTACTGTTATATAGATTTGATTTTGATTTTATTTTTTTTTGACACAAATAATTGAATGATAGTCCCAGTTGTCAAATGTTTGTTTTGTAATTTGAAGCATTTATTATTTAAAAAAGAATTTGGGGGCTGGATTTATTTATTTATTTTGCAACGGTAATGTCAAATTGACCAATACGGTGTAAAAGCTCAAGAAACCTGAAATGCAATGATTGTTTGCAAGTATTCTTTATTTTTCATAATACTTTTAAATAGGTTTTAAAGAAATGTTTAAATATCCTAAAGAATTAGACACTATTCATTATTACCCTCATGTCATTCAAAACTCAAATTATATATTTTTTTTATTTTGTGGAAAATTAATGCATAGAAAAATACATAAAAAATAAATACAAAATTATTCCGTTTTCATACAAAAAATAGCACAGGGTGCTGTCAAACTCCAAAAAGCACTATAAAGTATCATAGAAGTAGTCCTTATCACTCATGCCTTAAATTCGAAGTCTTCTGCTGTTTTCTGATAACTTGGTGATGAGCAGACCATAATGTGTTGCTCACTGATAATCACCTTCCTCCAGTGCTGGTATGCTGTTATTCAAACGTGGTGGGTGCAGAGAAGCCTCCCCATTGGTTCTTACACTGGAGGCTGTTGCTATGCAAATTTCTTAACTGGGCTAAAGCCCTTGCAACCTGAGCCAGACGCCACTGCATGAGATCAGGATGAGATTAATACTGGAGATACAGATAGAAAATAGCTGTGGAGAGTAGACACACAAAAAAAACTATTCTCTTATGACTTTTTTATTTTTAAGTGAACTGTTGCATGTGCATGGGTCTTGTAGCTTCTTCCTAAACCGTGTAAACACTGTTTAGAACCGCTGGAGAAAAATATCCACCAGCGTTCCCATTCATCAGTGACCGTATGTGATGTGCATGCTGCCAGATTTGCACATGGTACATTTTTAAGCCAATAACCTGAGCTGTAAATGTGATGTGATGTAAAGATCATACATCGTAAACCGCATGGATTAATACATTGATATATTTTATTTCTTAATGATCATTATCGGAATTCATGGGAAGTTGAAAAACTTTAAATTTATTAAACCTATACTAAAAAAAATAATATATATAATATATAATTCCCTGCAAAACTGGTAAGTAAAATAAATTATTTTGTTAATCTTAAACTAAAGATTGCAAAAATGAGTACGGTTTTGATTAAATTCAACAAATGTGAAATATAGTATGTACTTTAAAAAAATTGAATTCATGAAAAAGGTCTATATTTTTGTCACTCATTTCAGAAAGTGAAACCCATATATTATATAGATTCATTACACACAGAGTTAAATATTTCGATTATGGCTTACAGATAATGAAAACCCAACATTCCGTGTCTCCGAAAATTAGAATATTACATGAGATCAATAAAAAGGGATATTTTAAACCGAAATGTCAGGCTTCTGAAAGGTGTTCATTTCTATGCACTCAATACTTGGTTGATGACTCTTGATGCACTGACTCCAGCTTCAGTTCACTCCTTGTGAAGCTCTCCCAAGTGTTTGAATCGGCTTTGATTGACAGTATTCTCAAGCTTGCGGTCATCTCTGTTGCTTGTGCACATTTTCCTACCCAATTTCCTCCTTCCAATCAACTTTGTATTTAATATGCTTTGATACAGCACTCTGTGAACAGCCACACCTTTCAGTGATGACCCTCTGTGTCTTACTCTCTTTGTGGAGGGGGTCAATGATCGTCTTCTGGACCATTACCAAGTCAGCAGTGTTCCTCATTATTGTGCTTTCAAAGAACAAGAGAGACCCAGAATTTATACTGTATGGATGTCATTTATTGAAACTCAAATGTAAATATTCTAATATTTTGAGATATTGATTTTTGACTTGCATTAGCTGTAAGCTTTAATCATCAAAATTAAAACAAAAAAACTTTTACTTGTTTTAGTGTTTTACTTTACATGTAATGAATCTAAAACATATTAAAGTTTCACTTTTTGAAATAATTTACAAGAAAAAATAACTTTTTCACCATATTCTAATTTTTTTCCTCCGTTAATTTAAGTATACCCTTCTTGGCATTGAGTGAACAAATTCACAGCAAAAGGTCACATCTGTCTCGTTTAACTCCTCCTTAAATGCACTGATCAGTAACGAGTGCTGCTCAGCTCAATCCCACACAGTAGAGTTCATACTTACACACTGCAGGATTTCCCTTGGGAGAGTTATAATGCCAGTGTCATGTTGAAACAATGCCCAACAATCGTTCTGTTAATATGGAGCTTGGTGAAAGCTGAATGTGTGTCTTGTGCTTCGGCTGTTATACTGCAGGTACTTTGTGTGTGTGGACAACAAGCATGCATTTAGCACTGTGCGAGATGAAACAGTCAGTCTTTTTCCTAGCCTTTGTCTGCTTTTAGACACTTGTTTGGTATTTCTCTTGCTGTTTTCTTAGAGAAAATAAAAATCCCTCATCAGGAAATGAAAGCTTAAAGTGAAGGCCTGGTTTCAGGGACCTTATAACGCAAGTCTGTTCTTCTTGAATTTTGTACTTTTGCTACTTTTTCACACTTAAAACGGTGATTTGGTCATGTTTGAGAATGGTCAATTACTTATTTTTAAATGTTTTGGTTTGATATACTCACCTGTGAATCAAATTGGCTTTTAATTACACCAGGAAATGTTTTTATCCTAATTAATATTTACGTGCCTCTTTGGTAATTGATCAATCTGGCTTGCTGGGATTGGGAATGGGATATTATATCTTCAAGTAACCATAATACATCTATGTAAAGAGGAATCGCTGACTTTGTTTCATACTTATGTGCTGTAATAATTATATTTTGCATGAACTAAACAATAAGCTAAACCATATACTAGTATTGCTATTATTTGTGGATTTCATCTATAAGCGCTATAACTGCTTTTCTTAATCCTTAGTAAACAATGCAGGTATTCTATATTCACTTTGGTCTGATGTGTTTCAGTGAAGAGGGCATTTCCATGCTAATGCTAAGCGTTTGCTCTAAAAGAGTGCACTTGCAAACCGAGCTGGATTTACCTCTTATCGTGACATAGGCAAAAAAATTGCCCCCCTCCTTAGTATATATATTACCACCCCAGCAAACAAAAATATTTAGTAATCAGTGGAAACCGTTACAGTTCTCTATAGCAATAAGCGATGTTTATTCAATAGAAATCGATTGTAGTGCTTTCTTTGAGAACCGTCCATTAATATGCTCCGGCGTCGTACCCATATTACCACTTCGGGAGTGCATTATTTTTCTAATAATTTTAATGGCGTGGAGTCACAACCACACCTCAAGACATTGTTCAGATGATTTATTTCAAGACATCTGTCACGTTTCCGTCCTGAAATCTTGTGTGTGTTGAAGTCATTTCTTACGTTCCTCATCCCAAACCTGCTGTTGCAAATTCCAAAATGTGATTTTTGAGCTACAGAGACTTACGCTATTGATGTGCAGGCTAATGCAGTTATTAGAGAGAGAGATAAAGCGCGCGTGAATACCTGCGTCTGTGCGTCTCTTAGCAGCGTTCAGCAGGAGCGTCTCTGCTAATAGCGAATCTTTAAGTTGAACTGCTTCAAGAACCTCGCTACTAAGAAATGTCATGTAGCTTTTCAGTTTGCGAAACTATTTTATTGATAAATTCAGGGCAGCGTTGACGAGTTTCTGTCCGCGTCTCCACATGTGTGCATTTGAGAACGGGAGAAAGCTATTTGTGTAATAAAAAGGAAATAATTTGTCATTTTTACCCTATTGGTTATTTGTCTTCTGGGGTTTTGGTTCTTTACTGTTGTAGATTACCCATAGTTTAAACAATATATTATATATATATATATATATATCCCCCGGATGAGCGAGCATAGGCATGTGCCTAGAATGCGTATACATAAATCCGGCCCTGCTTGCAAATTTGTGTGGGACACTTCTCATCATCAGTCAGGCATAAGAGTATGTAACCTATCTGTATAGTGTGCATATAAACGAAATGAACATCAGGAAGCTCTTCTCTCATATTACCCATCACTAGATGGGATTACATACAAATGTACAAATTTAACTTCAACGCAAAATTGGAATATCACATAAAACATTTATGAATAACCACTGTTTCCATCCAACGAGTCAAAGAAAACAAAACCGTCACTTCCTGATAAACTGGCACTTTATCACTGAGAAAAAAAGCCACTGAATATGATTTCATGAATAATAAAATACTTGCACCTCAGAGCGAGCAGACGAAACTAAGTAAATGCGGTCTTTGCTCGCTGGCTGTTTGGGAACGCAGGAGTAGCAGAAAGTTCTGGGAGGCAATTATACAGAAATACTTTGACAATCTAACCCTAACAGCGCACAGTCACGTGACTTTTTGATGCTCATGTGTTTCCATCTCCCATTTTTTCGTATTAACCCTTTTTCGCACAAGTCAAAAACCACCTCAAGCAAGTGTAAAAACCTTTTTGTGAATTAAGTTATTATTTTTTTTTAAATGTGGCGTTTCCATCACTGGTTTCTGATGTGATACTTCTAAATGTGCATTAAACAGGGTGATGGAAACATACTGACAGACAAGAGGAGTCTCTCTCAAGCTGTTGTTAATATAGTCAGTCTGGACAGAATAGGCCAGATCTGTGGACAGAAAGTCAGGCTGAGGAGTTCAAATCCTTTATTAGAGAGGATGTATACATGTAAATTGTAGTATCGAACAACTTACTATAGTAGTCAAAGATGACTTCTTGTTGACACCAGTCTTTCTCCAGGTGGATTGTGTTATCAGCAGCTCCCATATTATTGAGCTTATGAATATCAAGTCTGCATTTTCCCAAACAGATTTGATCAAATCAAACATGGACGATGAAAGATGAGCACTAGCCAATGGGATCGCTGATTTTCGCATTAGTCCCGCCCACTGTCAAAACAACCTGCTTGCAACGGCTTACCTTGGTCTTAAAGAGATAGTTCACCCAAAAATGCAAAAATTTAGAACAAAAGATATTGTGAAGAATATTGGTAACAAAACAGTTGACGGTAGCCATTGACTTCCATAGTCTGGGGCAAAATATTGTGTGGGAGTCAATGGTTACCAGCAACTGTGTGTTTCCAACATTCTAAACAATATCTTCTTTTGTGTTCAACAGAAGAAAGAAACTCTGAGAGATTTGGACCAACTTGAGGGTTAATACGTGACAGAATTCAGTTTTATGGGTGAACTGGCCCTTTAAAGACGTTTGTTTGTTTTTTTGCTAATGGCTATGTTCACATATCAAACATTGATTTGTCCAAAAAGAACGATTGATTCCCATTGAATAGCTCATAAACAGAGGCAGCTAAAACAATCTGGAGGCTGAGAGCAAATTAAAACCGAAACACTCAAGAGTTTCTAGACAGTTAATCTACATCCAGAGAGAGAATCCAACAGGAACAATACAAGAGAAGAACTCTATCTGTTCAACTACACCCACTGAATGAACACGCAGACAAGAATTCAAACAAGACTAGGCTAGATCAACATGCTGGAGCTGGAATGATTCACCAAATAACTGAGAACGAGATGAGAATATAAAAGAGAGAAATGAGTGCCAGAGAACAAGGACAGGTGGGAATAATTAAGGTCAAGGCGGCTGTGAATCAACTCAACACAAGAGGAGCGGGGATCACGGCCAGCTCAGAGGAAGAAACAAAACACACAGGCAAGAGAGAGAAATGGCCAATCTAGCCTGGACCACGACAGTCTGTATTTCCACTGCGTTATTAAATAATGCTGCAACACATGAAGACATGGCTCAAGCAGCTACATTTTCTTTATCAATAAGCTTTTAGTGCTGAGCTTAGAGAATTCTAGAATTCATAGAATAGAATTTACAGAATAGAATTAATTCATAGAATTCTAAACTGCCATTAGGCAGTGAAGCTAAAGGAAGTGTTTGAGCAGCCATATTTCTATTCCCTACCAACAAAAATCTCAAATTACCTGATTCGAAGCGTATCTCTCGCACAGGATATGATTTTTCAGGATTTATGCATCATGTATAAGATATGATTTTTTTAGGATATATGCATGTAAATGAATTGTTACTTCATATTTAATCTGTAATATGTATGGTCTTTCTGGCCAGGATAAGTGATATATTGAAATTAAGGTGGGTGTGTATACTGACGACACAGGTAATTCATCCAAGACCAAATATATGTCTTTATGTAAGTATGCAGGAAATATTAAACGTGAATATATTAGTGCTGTCAAGCAATTAATCGCATCCAAATTAAAAGTTTGTGTTTACATGTGTGTGTGTATTGTGTATATTTATGTATATATAAATTCACACATACAGTATATATTTTGAAAATATTTTCATGCATTTACATGTATATACAGTATTTATATTAATATAATGTATATTATTTATAAATCTATTTAATATATATTTATTTTATTTAGTCATTTAGCAGACACTTTTATCCAAAGCGACTTGACAAATGAGGACATTATAGAAGCAATCAAAACCAACAAAAGAGCAACAACATGCAAGTGCTATTACAAGTCCTGGTTAGCCTAACACAGTACACGTAGGAAGTTTATTTTTATGAAAAAGAGTATATAGAATATAGAAAAAAGAAACCTAGTGTTTTACAAGAAAAGCTAGCAGTTAGAGAATAAATATGCATTTGATAGAGGGTCAAATGTGTGTGTGTTTTTAAATAAAAAGAAGACAGATTAGATCAAATAGAATTAGAATAGAGAGAGCTTGAGTTCGAGGGTCAAATAAAGATGAAGAGATGTGTTTTTAGCCGTTTCTTGAAGATGGTAAGGATTCAGCTGCTGGGATTGAGTTGGGCAGGTCACCAGATGGGAACAGTTAATGTAAAAGTCTGTGAAAGTGATTTTGTGTCTCTTTGGGATGGTACAGTAATGCGTCGTTCACTTGCAGAACGCAAGCTTCTAGAGGGCATAAGTCTGAAGTAATGAATTTAGGTAAAGGGTGCAGAGCCAGAGGTGCTTCTGTAGGAAAACTTTAATGCCTTGAATTTAATGCATTGAGCAGCTATTGGTAGCCAGTGCAAATTGATGAACAGAGGTGTGACGTGCGTTCTTTTCGGCTCATTAAAGATTAATCTTGCAGCAGCGTTTTGGATTAATTGTAGAGGTTTGATGGAACTGGCTGGAAGACCTGCCAAGAGAGCGTTGCAATAGTCAAGTCTGGACAGAACAAGAGCCTGAACAAGGAGTTGTGTTGCATGTTCAGAGAGAAAGGGCCTGATCTTCTTAATATTATATAATGCAAATCTACAGGACCGGACAGGTTTAGTAATGTGGTCTGTAAAATTCAGCTTATCATCAATCACAACTCCAAGGTTTCTGGCTGTTTTTGAAGGAGTTATGGTTGATGAGCCTAATTGGAAGGTGAAATTGTGATGAAACGATGGGTTTGCTGAAACCACAAGCAGTTCTGTCTTAGCTAGGTAGAGTTGAAGGTGATGGTCCTTCATCCAGCAAGAAATGTCTATTAGACAAGCTGAGATGTGAGCAGCTATCATCAGGATGGTATGAGAGGTAGAGTTGAGTGTCATCAGCATAGCAGTGATATGAAAAGCCATGTTTCTGAATGACAGAACCTAGTGAAGCCATGTAGACAGAGAAGAGAAGTGGTCCAAGCACTGAGCCCTGTGGCACCCCTGTAGCTAGATGTTGTGACTTGGATACCTCACCTCTCCAAGATACTTCGAAGGACCTATCTGAGAGGTAAGAGTCAAAGCACCGGAGTGCGGTTCCTGAAAGGCCCTTTCTCAATAGGGTTGATCTGGTGGCTGACCGTGTCAAAAGCAGCAGACAGATCCAGCAATATAAGGAATTAAATACTTGGAAGCCTTACTATATATAAGTTACTATATTGCAATATATTGTATTAAAAATCTAAGTTTACCATGCATGATCTTGGAAATAAAGCTTTATGTCTTTAAGTCCATACGCAGTCAGCGTTATTTGATTTATGTATTTTATTCCCCGATTCAGATTCCCTGATCAATTTCAGGGTCTTTAAGATCATGCAAAGTATGTGAAGTTTTACTAGAATAACAGATTCAGTAGAAGTTAAGTGTTATGAATGTATTTGAATTGAAGTTTAATCATTAACTGCTTCATAATGCATGCTGTTAATCAAATCATTGTTGAAACATTTGCAGTTAGCCTATGGTATGAATAAAAACAATATTACAGGACAACATAATTAGACAAACACTGTAAATAACGGTACAATTACAAAGCATACATCTTTATTCAGATTTCAGAATGCACACTTGTACATTTGTGTAATATATGTTGAGATGTCTCGTCCATCAGCTGTTCTGATGTTCACTACTGTGATGAATATGAATGTGACATATTAATAAGCAGGTCAAATTCCAGACTTAAAACGAATAAGCATTTACATGCTTAGGACATTAGTAAGAATGAGAGACTTCAGATATGAGAACAGTCATGTTTTCTCATTTAAATCATATGATTTCCTATTAATTCAATATAATGCATGGGAATACTAGGGATTGACAATATGGTGGTGATTTATATGATCAATCCAGTTCTCTATAATATATCAGTGGTAGCAACACTTATATGTTTGGCCTATGAACATCATGTAGCATAATTTATACTCCTGAGCCTTGAGTGAGAGTTATTACAGCTTACGCTCCATCCATACATATGAGGTGTAATGTTCTATTCATAGAAGTTATGCTGTTAACACTTTAATAACATTAAGAAACATTGTTATGCTTAACAGATCATTAGCAGCATGCAGTTAAATGTTTGATGAATCATTCGTATTCATGAACATTTGTATGTTCTGTTAAACTACATCAGTCATTATTGTTGTGGATGTATTCTGATGCATGATATCCCATGATAACAGAATCAGTCACAGACCTGATTATTTGTGGTGACTGAGACGACTGCAGCTGAATTTCACACACCAGTGTTAAATATCTCTCTTCCTTGGAAACACTATCTAATGAGTGCACTGATTCAATCATGTGTGCCTGAGCACAGAGCTTTCAATGCACATAGTGTCCTAATGTCCGTAATTGACTAGGGTCAGTGACAGTTTGAATAGCTGACAGCAGTCTTTATGAGATTAGCAAACACGGATGATGGTGAAATATGCATGTCTGTGCCCTTTGAAGACATCCAGATCTCATGATTAAATCACAAATCATGATCCAGTGAAAATGCCTTTTAGATACAGACCTACTGTAGATGTTGAGCTTAAATGACTGGCTTTTATCTGTAACTCAGTTCCCTGCATAACTCATAAATTGGTGTTGTGCATGAATTATTGTAATAAACCTATTTAATTAAAAATACCTCTATATCACTTTTAAATGGCATCATTGTGCTCACAGCCGATTATTTCTGTGAACTTGTATTAGAGCAAATCAGCCATGCAGCAAAGTTATTTGTTATAGCAACAACCCAGAATTGTCTCAAAATAAACTCAAACTTACCTGAATACCTGCTTAAACCTGCTTTAACCTGCTTTTGGGTCATTTTTGAAAACCAACATCTCTAATGATGATAACTGGTCAAATCTAAAAATGAAACATTTACAAATCAGTGCAATCATTTATGACTTATTGCATTTTGTATGTTGCTTTTGTAATTAAAGGGATAGTTCACCCAAAAATGAAAAATTCCTGTTAATGTACTCCTCCTCAGACCCTCCTTGTTTTTCTTCAGTACAGTAAAGAAGGTTTTAGCTGAAACCGTGGTCCTCTTTTATCCCATCCCTTTGAGAGTCAAAAAAGCATATCAGGCAACACAATGGCTCCTGGCGATATATTGAGCTTTTATGAAGTGAAATAATTGGTTTGTTTCAACATTACCTGTAATCCAGAGACTCAGGGAAAGAAAACAGAAACGGGGAAGTTCTGATTATTTTCTGTGAACTGACTCTTTCGGACAGTTCGTTATAGTGAACTGATTCAAATAACTGATTCGCCAGTTTGTTTACATAATCACACAATGATGTAACTAACGAATAGCAATTATATTGTTAAAGCACCCAATAATCACGAGAAGCATGGTTTTGGATGTCTAAAGCATATAAAGGGAATATACCAGTCTTCATCAGCTCATATTTTTACATAAACAGTGATAAACCCCTTCGTTGAGCTTCAAGTGTTTGGTTCACGCATGCACAGATCAGCAGCTCATCAGTCTTCGGTCCGGGTCAAACCGTTTTCTCTGAATCAGTTCACTCATTTGGAGTCGGAGTCTGGAAGTCAGTTTTGATCGAGTAGCTTGTAGATCTGTGCTGCTCGAGCTGTTTCAGACGGCTCAGTCTGATTCAGTGAACTGAGTTCACTAAAAAGAACCGGTTCAAAAGAATGATTCGTTTGCGAACCAGGCCAGAATTTATGTTTCATTCTTGCTTGTTTTGTCTCTTGTTTGTTCTCAAATCTTTAGCTCTGCTGTAATCAGAGAAGACGTGGCGTCAGTGTTTTGTATACTGATCGGAGTAAAGTTCAATGGTTGTGCTGAGACCGTGTTCTTCAGAGCTGCATCAACAGCTGTTTATCTGTGACCTTTGACCCAGACCACCACATTTAACAGCAGGTGTGACCCTGTGGTTTTTCTCCTATTACACTCTCCCTTTTCTCTCTGCAGACGCAGACGCACTGCTAAAACATTATACATGTGCTTACAGATGCCAACAGCTTCACTTATCAGTCCATGCACTCCCTGAGAATCAGACTCATGGCCACTGCATTACTAGTGCCATTCTCTACTGGTTTGAAAACCCTCATGTCATTCCATGACACAGAAAGCCAGCAGTCCTGGCATGGAATGCATTTGAATGCATGACATACTGGCAGGGAGCCATGAGTGACTCATGTGACAGGGGAAGGTCATAATGTCAGCCTCAGGCTCAAACAGACAAACAACCCTGATCCCTCACGGCGCCCTCTGCTGGTGGACAGAAAACCAGTCGATAGGATTCACAGCCACAGACTCCAAGTTCAATAACAGACAACTCTTGATATATCATCATGGTTTGGATTAGGATTATGTGTAGTCATTAGCTTTATTAAAACAATAGAAATGTATTGTATGTCCTCATTTAGCTGGTTAAGAGTGTGTGTGGAGCTGCTGAGCTGTGGGAACGTGTATGAGGGATTTGGATCAGATGGGTTAAGAAGCTTAAGTTTCTCTCTCTCTCTCTCTCTCTCTGGCTTTGTTCAAAACCTAGTAAGCAGCCTTCATAGGCAGCATTTTAAGGGAGGGTAGACGTGAAGGTTTTCCAAAAGCAAGAGAAAAGAGGTTCATTTAGGAGGTTCAGTTTCAGTTGAGACACTGACGTTTGCAAAATATGATTTTTAAATGTTTTTAGTGAAGGTAAGCTCACCAAGGCTGCATTTATTTTGATCAAAACTACAGTAAAACCGTGATACTGTGAACAGTGCTGGGTGTAATGCATTGAGTAACACAAGTCACATAATCAGATTACTTTTTTTCCAAGTAACTCCAGTTCCTTTGTTTTCTCATGTATTGACTGACAGCTCTCCTGTGCCTGTGTTGAGAGAAAGTGCAGTGGCATTGTGTGGACTGTGTAAACATGATGATATTGTAGTTCTGAACTCCCAGGGACCTGACAGGAAAAAAGCATCTCGCTCGGAGATGAGTGAGCATACGCCGGCTGTACCCCCACGTACCTCACTCTTTCCCCACTGAGAGTTTTCACGCATTCTCTTAACCCGCCCGGACCAGCATCCCTCTGCGGCAGCGAGCGATCTGGTATTATTCGGTGGAAGCAATGACGGCGAGATGGACGACAGCCTGTCATTGGCGGCTTCAGATGCGGAGGAGCTGTCGGGCTCATACCACCCTGCCCTGCCCCCTTGCATTCTTCCCTCGTAAACGAGCTTCTCTATTCTTCCCAGAGGTCCACGACGAGATCACCAAATCTATGTGCTTCTTCTTCCGCCCTCACTTTGGTCGATGGCGCAGAATAAAACGGATACGACTGCCTGCCTCCCCTGGATAAGTCAGTGGCCGCGCATCTCTGCTTGCCCACGGCCATTGCCTGGAAGGCAAAAGATCCATAGCCAGTTTAGTGGTGCTCGAGCGCCATCCGTGGTTGAACCTGACTGAAATGGATGCGGATAAGGTCCCCTTCCTCGACTCCCCGGTCTCCCCCACTGGCCTGTTTGGTCCTGCAGTAGAGGGCTTCGCTGAACGCCTCACAGCCACACCGAAGTCGTCCCAGGCAATACGACACTTCCTGCCTAAACGCTCCAGCTCTGCAACTGCTTCTAGTCGCCCCAAGATGGCGCCAAGAAAAAGCCACGCCACCAGCTGTTCAGCCAGCGCCAAGCCCAATCCCCGCCACTCACGCTTGGCCAGACCCACCCACCGAAGCGTCGGGGACCCCGGCCCAAGATAGTGCTGAACCCAGCGCCTCAGGCTTCTTCCTATCGAAGGGACAGGAAGAGGAAAAGGCTTATTCCGCTGCAGCCGGACCACCCCTCAAAAAGCCTCTGTTATGCCTCCTAGCGCCCCGTTCAGTTCCGGGTGCGGACGGCTGAGTGTTTGTAAAAAATACTGTTGTGAACATTGGGTCCTTTCCCATAGACCCAGTTTTATGTGACATATCGTTGATATTGTTCTTCTTGCAAGAGCTGTTGGAAAAGGTTCGCTCCCCTTCCACGCTCAAGGTCTATGTAGCAGCTATAGCAGCCTCACACACTCATATAGATGTACATACCTAAAGTGCTCTCGACTCTGTTCAGAGCGCAGGTGATAACTCTCTTGGCACTTCCTATTTTGGAGCAAGACCAGGGGTTGAATCTACTCTGCCCTGTCAGGGCGTTGAGAATTTATATAGAGCGTTCCGCCCCTTTTAGGCAGTCAGAACAGCAGTCACACCAAAGGGTCTCCGGTCACAAAGCGAAGACTATGCAGATGGATAATTGACGTTATTACGCTAACATACTCTTCTTTGGGCCAACAATGCCCTATGGGAGTAAGAGCCCACTAGACTAGAGGCATCGCCTCGTCCTGGGCGTGGTCTAGCGGTGTGTCCATTGCAGAGATATGTGTGGCGGCCGGCTGGGCCTCGCCGTCCACATTTGCCAGGTTTTATAATCTGGAAGTTCCGGGCTTACAGGCCCGGGTCCTTTCTGCATAACGGGCTCACTCTTGTCATATGACAAACGAGTATGGGCATTTGCATTCTTGTACGCTCTTGGCCCTCAATAGAGCTCCGAGGCTGTACAGACTTTAGGATGATTACTCAAGGCCGGGGTCGACCTTTATGAGTTTGATTCTATTACCTTCTGCAGGGCTTCCCTGTACAATGCTTGGTCCCTCTGGGCCCCTCTTGGTGCCTAAGGCAAGTTCAAGTGTTGGTCGTTCCCCTAGCATAGACACGCGGGATTATACTGGTTCTCCCTAGCATCAGTACGAAGTGTAGTATGGATAGGGAACGTACTCTGTTACTAACGTAACCTCGGTTCCCTGAGATACGGAATGAGTACTGTGTAATTTGCCGTGCTATGCGGCTGCACGGCTGTCGTCGCTTCAGTCGAAATAACCTGAGGAGCCTTGGCGAATGCCCGCATTATATAGCCAGATACCCGCCCATTCTGGCGGGCTTTGGCAGGCTTTCCAGCCATTGGCTGTGCAGCTCGCTGCCGAGCCATTGGTTCATTTTCAGCGCACTGCACAAACCAAAAGGACTTCCCCTAGCGTCGTAAGACACAGTACTCATTCCGTATCTCAGGGGACCAAGGTTACGTTAGTAACGGAGTACATTTTCTACCCTCAGAAATGGAGACTTTTGAAAGCGCTGTTGACCCTGTTTTAGTTTGAAAACTCCTGGATTGCATTTTATTGTAAACGGAGCAAAACTGAGACTTTTGAAAACTATGGCGTGGCTGCCCACATTCGCTCTGCGTATCTTTGACGACCGTGTAAACAAAAACAGCATGCTCGTTGTTATACCCATAGATATGTATAGATATGTGCTCCAAGCAAGCAGGCGCGTCCGACATCTAAATAATAGGACTCTACCCATACATATCTATTGTTGTACCTGCATGAATGGTCATGTGACATGCGTTTTAGGTTGTGTAGTGTAGACGGAGATTGTTTCTGAAACACAGCAGAAGCCAGTGTAGACGAGGATCATTTTCATTTTAAAACGCTGTTTTAAGTGCAAGTGTAAACAGAGCCTAAGTAACGCAATTAGTGACTTTTTAGGGAGTAACATAGGGATGTAACGATTACCGGTTTGACGATAAATAATGATACAATTCATTATCAATCAGTGCATTACTGATTGTTATTTCTGATATTTTATTAAGCTTTATTGGTTTCTCATTTATTTATTTAGCAGACACTTTTATCAAAAACAACTTGGCAGTGAGAAGTATTAGCCCCCCACACACACACACACGGTGAAAAGCACTCATGGCATACACATTTACTCATTGCCATTTACACATTTGCACATTTCCAAGAGTGATGTTTCATCAGTAAGCTTCACTCTCAATAAAACACAATTTGTGGCCACACTTTAACATGCTTCTAAATTGACATGATGATGATGATAAACTGGTCATTGATGCACAAACCTGCCATTTATTCTGTCACATAAACATGCTATGTGGCTATAATTGTGTTTACGAGCAGTTAATAATGTATTGCATAGTTTGTCTTTTTTGTGCGTGTATCATTTAGAGATTATTTTAAGCCATATACTTTAGAGTCAGACCTTCATTTTATTTTCACAAAATGATATTGAAGTCCCTCACTGGGAATACAAATGATGACAATTTTATTTTAATTGTTTCACTGAAAGTGGTACTTGAAACCATTAACTCATCTACCAAATCAGCAAAACCACAAGCGCATTATCTGCTTTACACTCGCTCTGCAAAAGCAAAACCAACTATGTGCAAAAAACTAACAGTAGACAAACTATTCAGAAAGACGAGCTCTTGTATTTAGCTGAAATCACAATCTGTTCACTTAGAAATTAATTTGTATTTGTAGAAAAACTGTTTTACTTCCTTACAGTATAAAGGCTGTTTGTTTACTGTCTTTATTTTCACCTGCATGACCCTAACAGGGCTCAGTACATTTATATCCTTAAGTTTGATGAACACACATTATTATCAAAATGAACACGAAAGATTGACATGTCCCTTAAATGTTTGAAGACACAGTTTTCAGGATGTCACATTTAAATTCCTCCACTTTAATTTGAACTTTGGAAAGAAATGTTACTGTTATCAGGGTTGTTATTGATAATAGTTGCTTGTTGGGAATATTATGGATACTTGATGTACTAAAATAACTAAAAATGTCATTAAAATAAAACATAAACGGTTCAAAATAATTATTAAAATAATTATACTAGCACTGCTGTGGACAAAGGTGTTCTGTGAAGTCATCTTTTCCACTTTTAAATCTAGTAAAATAGTTAATTTGAAGCTAGTTAATCTAAAATACTTTTTTGTGACATTCAATACAACCGTTTTTCATGTTTCTATGATTCAAGCTCATACTTCTAAAATATTTAATAGTTACACTTTCGTTATATCTTCTGTTATATGATTTCAAACATGATTTTCTTGTGTGTGTGAAATTATTGATTAGAAAAAAAGTAGATTTTGTCTTTTACAGATAGGGTTCTGAGTTGTGATGTGTTAGTAATGCTCCTCTTCATCTCGCTGAGAAACAGTGCTTTCAGCTTCACGACTGAGATGTGTCTTTGAGCACAGAGCATGATTCAGTTCCTGTGGGACGTGCTGCTCATTGATATTCTGGGCTTTTCTGAAGGATTGAGCAGTCCCTGTGTTCACCTTGGAAAGCTCAAACCCAAAGCGCTCACCCATGTCAGACCCTGCTGTCTGTTCTGTGGTTTTGCCATCATTTGATATTGCAGTACTGGTCTGTCATTGAAGACCAGCCATGCGCTTCTGCGTTATGAATACTAATGAGAATTAATTGCAGACAGATGACAGGCCAGATGACATGCATGCATTATATAGTTGTTTTAAGGTCCCTTAAGTAAAGGAACATCTCTGAAACAGTGTCTGTAGAACATTATGAGCAGTTTTGGGTCTTTTACAGAAAGATACTGTAAATCGATATGGCTTTGTTTCCATCCATGTGTTTTAGGATACTGCATAAAAACATAATAATTATGGAAACACATTTAAATAATACTTTTCTTGATGTGCAACAAAAATTGTGCCTCAACAGATCCTTTGATTGGATGATTTATTATGTAAGAAAGTATTTAAGCATTAGCAGCAACTTTTGTTTTTATTGTTAATACTTTGCACCAGTTTCCAATGAAGGGACCGTTTTGTTCTCTTGAACACATGGGATGGAGACAGTGTTTTATTTGCAAATGTTTTACGCAATGTTATAATGTTCTGCACAAGCTGAATTTGCAATTTTGGAAGGAAAATACAGTATCTCACAAAAGTGAGTACACCCCTCATATTTTATAAATATGTTATTATAAATTTTCATGTGACAACACTGAAGAAATGACACTTTGCTACAATGTAAAGTAGTGAGTGCATACTATGCACTATTTTCATACTATGAAAGTCAATGGCTAGCATCAACTGTCTTCAAGATAAGAAAGAAACTCATACAGGTTTCATACTCATTCAAGTAAATGATAACCATTTGCTTATTTTTGGTGAACTATACCTTTAAATCATAAAATACACACAAACACACACAATTTAAATGTTATAACATGTCAAGTTGCTGCATTGTTTTCAATCGCAAAAAGCATGTTGTTTTAAGTAATGAACTATACTATTTGGAGAAGAATTATGGTGATTGTTGATAATAATAATGATAACAATAGCATTCAATACATTGGCATCTATTACATTTTTAGATTTGACAAAAGCTGTTTAAATTCCAACATCCCAGTGAAACATCACTCTAAGTGTTGCAGTTATTAAGGTCTCTGTATGAACTGACTCTAATGTCGGATGTGTTTTCTTGTCTGCAGGGATAGAGCTGTGTCTGCCGGGATGGCGTTTCTCCATGACCATGGTGGCAAACTTCGTGGCGTTGGCGGGGCAGTTGCTCATGCCGGGACTGGCAGTCCTCTGTCACAATTGGCAGATTCTGCAAGGAGTTGTAATCTGCCCTCTCTTACTCATGCTGTCCTATATCTGGTAAGCAACCATGGATGTTCAAAAATAAGTTTGTGTTTGTTTGGCTGTTCTCAAATCCAAAATTTGACTTGTTGACGCTGACAGCGAGTTTGCAGTGACTCTCAAGTGGACTCAAGACTTCAGCTGCTGAAAAAAGACATTGCACTGTTTCTGCACTTTATTAAGCGCAAGAATCATTTAAATGCAGAGCCACATGAACACATCAGAAGGATTATATAACACAAGGTTTTTATAGTGGTCTGGAGTAACGGCTGCTGAAAATGGGCTTTGCATCAGATAAACTAAATTTAAAATGTACAAAAATAGAATACTTCAAACAATAATAATAATCATAAAAAAAGCAAGTTTTCGGTACTGAGGCCATTGTAAAAATGCACATGATTAATTTACTATTTACTATTAATTTACATTTACTATCAAGCATGATTAATATATTCTGTGAGCAAAATTGTCTATAATCAGGTTATCATAATGCAATTCAACTGGTGACTTGCTTTGTGTAAAATAAAACGGCTTTATAAAATTTACAATATGGCATATCATCTCATGTCAGTATGCAAATTAACTTTTATATTACTAAAAAGTGGTATAGAATAAGATCGATGCTTTGGCCATGTGCTATATAAAATAATCATAGTATAAGAATTTTTTCAGTACTTTCACATCTAAACACGATCAAGTTGTTTTTACTAGGAGGCGTTTAGGTCATTCTTACATATAGTTATTTATGGAACGGCGAAGAACCGCCATCATGCCTTTACTGTCAAACTAGTGTGTGTATATATATTTACATTTACATTTATGCATTTAGCAGACGCTTTTATCCAAAGTGACTTACAGTACATTCAGGTTACACATTTATTGTCAGTATATGTGTTCCTGGGAATTGAACCCATGACCTTTGCGCTGCTAACGCAATGCTCTACCACTGAGCCACAGGAACACATAATATATTCATTTTTTTTTAAGTGTCCCCTGAATGTATTTTTGAATTTTTGTCTTATAATCTGTTAATTGTGCGACTCGTTTCACTTGGTTTGTCCCGTGAAGATAGCCTTGCTGTCGACATGGCGTTAAAAACATGAATGAACAATGTCAGTGTGCATGATTTAAATGTACAGTATACTATATGTAACATTTGTATATTACAACTTTCTTATGTTCAACATATATTAATTTACAAAACAGATGCTTTAATAAAAAAAGTGAAGTGTTTCTGTGGCTCAGTGGTAGAGCATTGTGTTAGCAGCGCAAAAGGTCATGGGTTCAATTCCCAGGAAACACACATACTGATGAACAATGTGTAGCCTGAATGCACTGTAAGTCACTTTGGATAAAAGCATCTGATAAATGCATAAATGTAATGTAAAAATAAGATATTGTGATAGTAGAAGGATTTTGTCTCCATGTGAAAAACTACTGCAAATCAACAAATGTTCACTTTATTCTTTACACTTTATTTTAATCAATTGTGTAAGTTGCTTTGTTTCATTTAGCAGATCACTTTCAGTGATAATGCTCTGTTTTTCTGCTAAGTGTTTAGCCCAGAACAGATTCGATTGGTCTCTGGTTTGATATGATGTGTTCATAATATAGTAAAGTATTTCTGTTTTCTTTCTTCAGGATTTTTCCGGAGTCTCTGCGCTGGCTGCTTGCGACGAAGCAGTACAATCGCTCCAAATGGATGATAGAGCGCGTCGCCATGAAGAACAACATCAACCTAGAGGAGGACGCAGAGGAGCTCATGACAGGTATACAAGCAAAGAGAAGACACACTGGACTTTTATAAGCTTTATAATGTGAGAAATATGATTAGGTTTAGAACCAGTGATCCCTACAGCTTACAGCATTAATATGTTTTAGGTAAGATATGTGACCCTGGACCACAAAACCAGTCTTGAGTTTCAAGTTTGACAAGAAATTGGATGTAAATAGGATCGGACAATATTTGTCTGAGATACAACTATTTGTAAATCTGGAATCTGAGGATGCAAAAAAATCAAAATATTGAGAAAATCATCTTTAAAGTTGTTCAAATGAAGTTCTTAGCAATGCATATTACTAATCAAAAATTAAGTTTTTATATATTTACGGTAAGAAATGTACAAACTATTGTCATGGAACATGATCTTAATATCCTAATGATTTTTGGCATAAAAATCTATAATTTTGACCCATACAATGTATTTTTGGTTATTGCTACAAATATACCCCAGACTTATGACTGCTTTTGTGCTCCAGAGTCACATATACATTGGAAAAATGCATGCTGCAAAATATCTGAACAATCGCAAAATGACTAAAAACATAATTTACCAGTCGGAGAAAACAATCACAAACAACCTCCCATTAAAAAAAATCAATCTGTGTAGAATTCCTTCTAGATGTAGATTTTGTAGTTTTTGACATCCTCAAAATACAACAGTTGGTGCTTCAGATTCTATAGCCAACAAAGTGCGGCGTCATTCAGCTCATGTTTTAAATAATTCTGAAATGTTTTAGGACTTTCAAAGAAAGGTTGACAGACTATTCTATGCCTTATTTTCCCAAAATGGGACGTTGAGTGGTTGGTCTTGTTTGCATTAAACGGCTATTTCTACACATAACTGCATTGCTTCTCTTACGGAGAAAAGTACGTTTCTCAATTGCCCGTGTGGTTAATCTGCACAAATTAGTGTAAACTTCATTTTTATAATCGGTATATAATAAGAGCATAATTGCATTCTCAGCGATATGCGCCGGCTGCACAACAGTTCAAATGTTGGCCTGTTCCCTGTTTTTCATAATGCATTTAAATGACTAAGTGATTCACCATTATTTATATTCTGTTTCAACACTGGGATGCCATTCTTCTGAGGAACACAAAACCGGTTTAGCTAACCTGACGTCTATCCCGTATCCGTCATTTACAAGACCCGAGTCCCCGTCAGGCGGAGGCGTGCACATCTAAAGTCAACAGTTAGTTGTGTTCGTGGCTCTTACTGCAGGCAGTGCAAACATTTCAGGAGAAAAGTGCCCTGCAAAGGCAAAGCCTAGTAACTACACCTTGATTTTTGTCATCCAGCGTGTGAAAGCTGCAACCATTGATTGCATTCGTTTCAACAATACAAGAGTTAATTCGATGATAACCAGTAGGAGCTGAAGTCAGCATTAAATCTAAATTGACCCTATTTGTTTTCTTAATGCATGTTAATGGGCTTATTTGTATGAGGTTAAATCATGCATATGACCTTATTATCTTTGATCAAAATGTAATTGCTGTAATGTAACTTCAATCTGCTGATGTTTTCCAGACTGTGCCACAGCTAAGCCAATTTCATTCATAACTGTATTCATTACAGTATGTTGTGCTTACTTTACTCAGTCCTATAAGCAGCAAGGAATGAACCCGATTTTTCTTGTTCATCACTAATGGTAGTAAAGCCGGTCATTGTAAACTTCTTTTTCATGTCTAATTTAAGACATTAGAGCGCACTGATGCATGTCCTGTGATATACTGGCCTGTAAAGCCATGTTACGTGTGTTCAATTAATGCTGTGGTGATCATTTGCTCATGATGTGATGTATTACGCACAGCTGCAATTAATATACAAAACTCTTTCTCCTCAAGAATGTGGAATATGAATGTGAAGAAAACTGAATTCTTGTCAAAATGATTAAATGCAATGTCATCCCATTTGTTATCCCATAAACCTATTTATACGGGGGAAGTCGTGGCCTAATGGATAGAGCAGGGGTAGACAACGTCGTTCCTGGAGTGCCAATGTCCTGAAGACCCTGATTAGCTTGTTCAGGAGTGTTTAATTAGGGTTGGAGCTAAACTCTGCTGGACATTGGCACTCCAGGACCGACATTGCCTACCCCTGGGTTAGAGAGTCGGACTCGTAATCGAAAGGCTGTGAGTTCGAGTCTTGGGTCTGCAGGAACCCCCACTGTGTGTGTGTGTGTGCGTGTGTTCACTGCTGTGTGTGTGTGTGTGTGTGTGTGTGTGTGTGTGTGTGTGTGTGTGTGTTCACTGTGTGTGTGTGTGTGTGTGTGTTCACTGCTGTGTGTGTGTGTGTGTGTGTGTGTGTTCACTGCTGTGTGTGTGTGTGTGTGTGTGTGTGTGTGTGTGTGTGTGTGTGTGTGTGTGTGTGTGTGTGTTCACTGCTGTGTGTGTGTGTGTGTGTGTGTTCACTACTGTGTGTGTGTGTGTGTGTTCACTGCTGTGTGTGTGTGTGTGTGTGTGTGTGTGTGTGTGTGTGTGTGTGTGTGTGTGTGTGTGTGTGTGTGTGTGTGTGTGTGTGTGTGTGTGTGTGTGAAATACAGAGCACGATATCACCATACTTGGCCGTATGTCACGTCACTTTCACTATTTTTCTTTTTTTAAATGTTTAAGTTGTTTGTTTTCTGCATTGATTTCAGAGCTGAACCAAGCCCTGCCAAAGCAACACAGGAAGACATGCATTGTGAAGATGGTTGGCACAAGGAACCTGTGGAAGAATATAGTAGTGCTCTGCGTCAACTCGTAAATATCTTTATGCATCTGTGTGACTGTGAAAAAGGATGCTTATTAATTATTAAAAACATTCTGCTGATTTTAAAGGTGTAGTTCACCCAAACATTTCATTCTGTCATTTCCTCACCCTCATTTCCAAAACCAAAACTTAGAAAATGCAATAAAGGTGTCATAAAAATGATTCCTTATGAACTGAGCTATTGAATCAAAGTCTTGTGAAGAGATTCACTTTATTTGATAAACCGCTTTAATGACCCTTTAGAAACCTCTAAGGTGTCATTCATTATTTTGTGTTTTAAAGATGAGATTTTTTTAGGTTTGGGTTTGGAAAGGCACGAGGGTGAGTAAATAATGGCCGAATTTTCATTTTAGGGTGAACTGTCCCTTTAACTCTAGCATCCAAACCCTCTTTTTGTCTCCGTCTTTCAGACTGACAGGTTACGGGATACACCACTGCTTTGCCCGCAGCCTGACGGAGGACGAGCCGAACGTGTTCTCTAATTTCTATGTCAAATACTACACCATGGGGGGCGCTGCTCTGGCATCATGCGTGGTGCTCTGCCCTGCCGTGGGCATGATGGGACGGCGCGGGGGACTCCTCGTGTTTATGATCATCACAGCCCTGGCCTCTCTCCTTCAGCTCGGCCTGCTAAACCGTGAGAGAACACACAGCTCACAAACACAGGACGACCCTCTCCAATCAAACACAATCACCGTTCAAGCACTTTAACACATCTGAGTTTCATGGAAACATACTGTACATGCTGTGTTTTTAAAGAGCGTGCATATGCATCGAAAAGACAAGTAACGGAGGCGATTTGGAGAAGTTGTGTGCAGAATGCGTCTAATGCAGTGCTTCCCAAACCTGTCCTGGAGGACCCCCTGCCCTGCACCTTTTCTATGTCTCCCTAATCTAACACACCTGATTCAACTCATCAGCTCGTTAGTAGAGCCTGCAAAAACTGAATTGGGTGTCTGATTAGGGAGACATACAAATGTGCAGGACAGGGGTCCTCCAGGACATGTTTGGGAAGCACTGATCTAATGTATGAAATAATTGTTCTGTTTAAAAATATATACCTTTTTGGACAGTTTATTACATCTTTAGGTACACAAAAAATGCATATCGGCTCATACAGTATAGTATGATATAGGAGAATATGGAGTTAAAACTCGAGGAGGAAAAACAACATATACATTTAAATCATAGGCCCAAATAAAAAATATGCAATTTGGTGCAGATGTTGATATTTTTATGACTAAAAAGTAAGATGTAGTTGTGATGCTTTTACTGTAAATCAGTGCCATCGTTATATTAGTGTAACAGACTACTTGCATAAAACGATCAGTAAAATACATATCATCACAATAGCTGTCACTCTATATCTGCAATAATGGCGCAGTAAGATGATATTTAAATGCTTAGTTTGATCAAAACATAATGCAGTGCAACACCGTGATGATTGAGACATGAAGCAAGAACTTTTCTTAAAAGCCTGATGATTCATACTTTAACATGATTTTTCTAAAAATGGTGTAAAACCTGTTGCTTTAGTCCATTGTAATGAAAGGGCTTACTTGGATTTCGTCCCTGATCATTTGAAGCATGCTGAGATTTATATTCATATTTATAAGCACACATGCATATATTTGCTCACTAGCCCTGAGCTGCACACTACTGTAGTTTGTAATGTGTTGTGTTTGTGTTTTTCCCCTCTCTGTGACGCGTCCGTGATGAATGAAGTGTTGGGGAAGTACAGTATTCACCTGAATATTGGTAAAGTATAAACACTATGCTATTTATGCCGTTTTCTCTTTATTGCTGTGTGTAATAATAAAACACTATACAGGTGTATATCAATGAATTAGAATGTCGTGGAAACGTTCATTTATTTCAGTAATTCAACTCAAATTGTGAAACTCGTGTATTAAATAAATTAACTGCACACAGACTGAAGTAGTTTAAGTCTTTGGTTCTTTTAATTCTGATGATTTTGGCTCACATTTAACAAAAACCCACCAATTCACTCTCAACAAATTAGAATTCTTCATTAGACCAATAAAAAACCTTCTGGAAAGTATGTTCGTTTACTGTATATGTACTCAATACTTGGTAGAGGCTGCTTTTGCTTTAATCATAAGGCTGCGGTTCTCTCGGTTGGTTGTGCATCTTTTTCTTCCACTCAACTTTCTGTTAACATGCTTGGATACAGCACTCTGTGAACAGTTTCTTTGGTAATGAATGTTTGTGTCTTCCCCTCCTTGTGAAGGGTGTCAATGATTGTCTTCTGGACAACGGTCAGATCAGCAGTCTTCCCCATGATTGTGTCGCCTAGTGAACCAAACTGAGACCATTGTGAAGACTCAGGAAACCTTTGCATGTGTTTTGAGTTGATTAACTGATCACCATATTATAATTAGTTGAGAATTGGTGGGTTTTTGTTAAATGTGAGCCAAAATCATCAGAATTAAAATAACCAAAGACTTAAACTACTTCAGTCTGGGTGCATTTAATTTATTTAATACACAAGTTTCACAATTTAAGTTGAATTACTAAAATAAATGAACTTTTCCACCACATTCTAATTTATTGAGATGCACCTGTTATTGTGTGTGTGGGTGTGTGGGGTGTGTGTGTGTGTGTGTGTGTGTGTGTGTGTGTGTGTGTGTGTGTGTGTGTGTGTGTGTGTGTGTGTGTGTGTGTGTGTGTGTGTGTGTGTGTGTGTGTGTGTGTGTGTGTGTGTGTGTGTGTGTGTGTGTGTGTGTGTGTGTGTGTGTGTGTGTGTATGTGTGTGTGTGTGGGTGTGGTGTGTACATTGGTGTGTGTGTGTGTGTGTGTGTGTGTGTGTGTGTGTATGTGTGTGTGTGTGTAGGTGTGGTGTGGGTGTGCATTGGTGTGTGTGTGTGTGTGGTGTGTGTGAGCGTGTGTGTGTGGTGTGTTTGTTTGACATACATGAACTCAATGCAGTGAGTTTAGGTGAAGACTACGTGTACTTTGACCAATGGCAGACTGGGCTGTTTGAGAAACCAGTCGTTATTTTTGCACAAGGCTACTGGTTCAGAGTTTACACACTAAACTGATAAAAGTGACACTTTGGACCAGATGTACTGAAGCTTTTAGTTACAGCAATCAGCAGTTTTATAATAATATTTTTGTATTTATTCACAAATAATAAATAAATATGTACTAAGTAGTTATTCGTTCACAGTTAGCAGTCTGCAAAATACTGCACAATTAGATCTAACCCTAATTTAAAGTGCAGAGCAATGAAGTGACAACAATAAAGGCTGACGCTATTTACACACAAGGACGTCACAACCAATTATATTAATATCAATAATTTGCCCATGGAACACGTTATTCCTATTTTAAAGACTTTTAGACACTTCTGATATAATTTAGTTTTTTATATCAATTATAGTCTAGACTAGTAATTAATATAAAAATGCAATTATATCAGAAGAGTGTGTAATACTGATACATCCATGGCAGTGTTTATATATCCCAGCTCTAATTTAGTTTCCGTTGCATGTATGAACTAAGTTATGAAGAATAACAGATTGAAGATGCATTTATTGTGTTGTACATATCTTCTGTAAGCTATTGTTTATTTGTTTTGTTTGGTAAAAGATGCCTATGATCCTTTGGTCTTAACGTTTAATTTGAAGAGGATTCAGCGGTGGTCTGTCTCTGCTCTTTTCCTCAGACTCCAGGGACTGTTCTGTTCTCTTGTCTTTACACAGACAGGGATCTACAGTATTCAGAGATGCGATTTTTCCATTGTATTTCCATATTCTCTGATTTGAGAAGTATTACCCACATTAATTGTTTAAAACCAAAGGGTGGAAAATGATGCATTTTCATATACATGTATAATAATGTATTTCACGCATGGATAGTGTAGCTTTTTTTGTTGCATTGCACAAGCTAGCGGTGCCATCTAGTGACTGTGTGCAGAACACCCTACGCATCTCAGCCAGGGTCCACTGCGCATGGCGATAACTGGCCGTATGTTTCAGAGCGAATCTGCACTGTGTTCATTTACACACGAGCTGCTCATAATCTACAGCGTTCAGTGTCCTGGACTGGATCACATCAGCTTCACACAAACTCTGTAATCTGTGCAACTGCTGTGAGGTTTGATCACGTATGACATCTTCCCAAACTTGAGAATAGTTCATAAATCTGTTATCAACAAAATAAAACCTATGAGATCTCAATATAAACTATAGAACCTCTACAAATTAAGTACATTGTCATTATTGTTAGTACTAAATACTTTATTTTACAGTACAATAGTATTATTGCTATAGGTGATATATTTCTTTATTGATTTAAAAAATATTATTGTTGTTGTTGCTGTTGTTATTAACCCAAAACAAAATAAACTTGATAGTGAGAAGTATTTGGGGAAAAAAGGTCTTAAAGTCTTTCTGTCCAGTTTCAAAGTACTTAATTTGACCATTGAATTTAATTTGTGTGGGCTTGTGTAATGGACACAAAAACAATTGAAAATTAAAACATTGAAAATGTTGAATTTTTCAAGATATACCACTTTCAGCATCATTTCAATAAATATCATTGCATGCACATTTGATAAAAACACTTTTTATTAGCTATAAAAATATATATTGTGCTGCTTGTGTGATAGTAAATAGTAAATGACTCCCCATGTTGTCTTTCTCTCTCCACACAGACAACTCTGATACGCTGAACTCCAAATTTTCAATGGCTTTCTCCATCATTGGCATGTTCTCCTCCCACGCTGTCAGCAACCTAAGCATCTTTTTTTGTGCTGAAATCACCCCGACTGTGATTAGGTGAGCTAAACCACATGGGCAACTTTTAAGATTATGGGGAAAAAAATCTTGTTTTTATTGTAATGTAATTTGCATCCAATTTGTAAATCTGGGTGTGGCTTACCGTAGCGTTTATTTTCATAGCTGCTTTTTGTGGATATTTTATTCCAGTTATGCCAGATGATATTTAAAGTGCCCCTATTATGGGTTATGAAAGGTTCATATTTTGGTTTTGGGAATCCCCAACAACAGGTTGACATGCATGCAAGGTCAAAAAACACTTTCATTGTTTTATAATATGCATTTATTTTTATATAACGACTCCCAAATGATTCGTGTAATGATTCATTTTTCCAAACCCCTACTTTGCGTGATGCTAATCTGCGGTGATTGGTCGATTTCATGTCCATTTCATAATAAGAGCAGCATTTATGAGCGCAGTGCTGCTTTGTTTACAGCCGTGACCGGGAAAACGGCTATTTTACTGCTCCAAAAGCGGCACCTAGTGGCAAAGAATGAATTTGCATTTTCATTCAGACCAATGCAAAAATCAAGTTTTCCCAGGTCTGCACGCACAACAAGTGTTAATGTTTCAGATTGACATCAACATGCAACGGCTTGGGATTCATTTTAAAAACAAACTTGTTTCAATGATTCAGAGTCGACTCTTTCTTTTGAGAAACAATAACTTTATACACGGTGCACATTCAGATTTAAAACGTTGCAGGATGTTTTCATTCACGTAGAGCTGTGTTACACACTGCATGAAAGCTCATTTTCAAAAATCCATAATAGGGGCACTTTAAGTCCAGTGTTTTGATAAATATCTTTTCCTTGTTTGTTTTGTGTGCTGTCTAGGGGTGGCGGTCTAGGCCTCGTCCTGGCCAGTGCTGGTTTTGGCATGCTGACGGCACCCATCATGGAGCTGCATAACCAGAAAGGCTATTTTCTGCATCACATCATTTTCGCCTGCTGCACTCTTATCTGCATCATTTGCATCTTGCTGCTCCCCGAGACTCGCAATCGACCGCTTCCAGAAACGTTAGCGGACGGTGAATGCTACACCCGCCAACCGTTACTGCTGGCTCGCAAACCGGGCGAGCAGCACCTTCTGCTGACCAAGTCCGA
The DNA here is from genome assembly GCA_027564155.1 of Gymnocypris eckloni scoliostomus. Classification (NCBI taxonomy): domain Eukaryota; kingdom Metazoa; phylum Chordata; class Actinopteri; order Cypriniformes; family Cyprinidae; genus Gymnocypris; species Gymnocypris eckloni. The sequence continues at coordinate 30,819,256 of CM050422.1, forward strand.
GAGCCGCGAGTACGTGAGGGTAGGCGATACGCCTCTCCACGAAGCAGCTGCCACTGCTATTTCCACTATGGACTCCACAGCCTCATCTGCCGTCGATCTTCAGATACCCTTTGATGCCCCCGTCCAGGCACAGCTGTTCAGTATGAAGTCATTGACTTCTACCAAAGAGCCAGATGAAATCCAGCAAGAGTATCCCAGATCTGTGTCCATGCCGGAAACCTCTGCCTCATCCATAGAGCATCCTCTCCTTGCCTCTATCCCAAACTCTTCAACCCCAATCACTATTAATTACATTCAGACCCCTAAACCAGAATCTCCAGCCGTTCTGCCTTCTTCAGCTGCAGAAACTCCTTTGAGCACCGATCCTACCCTGGAGTCCCCTACTTCTTCCGATCTCCAAACTCCTTCGCTTTTAGATATAGGTACACCAACTGCTGACTTCCCAGTTGCTAATGATATCAACATCCTAACTGAAGTGGGCTCTGCAGGTCCCGCCCAAAACGTTCCTCTCTGCGCATCCACTGGACAATCACCCACTCCGCCTTTAAACGTCATTCCTCCCTCTTCCTCAATAGACTCTCCCTTTCACCTAGTCACTGAAATTATGCCCTCTTCCCCAACAGAACTGTCTTCACCACCAATACCGGACCAGTCTGGTCAAGTTAATGCCATCCCAGCTCAATCCATTTCTTCACCCATTGATTCCGGCACTCCATTGTTACATTCAGTCGCCCAACCTGCCATTAACTCCATAGAATCTGCCCCCCCTTCACCAGCCGTATTGGAGCCAACCTTAAGTAATGGTACTACTCTTCTTGCCACTGTGGGTTCAGCTGCACCTCATGCCACAACCACTGACTCTGTTACAGAATCCAGCCACCCACTTATGACGAACTTGACTGTTTCCTCACCTATTGACTCAGGTACACCTTCAGACGTTGACTCGCCCATTACAGAAACCAACACTGCCAATGGGGAAACGTCTTCATGACAGGCACGTTCGCTCCATGAGACTTGGTGGGCAGCCTTATTATCAAGAAGAAATTCTTGTCGTGGGGATCATGCCAGTCGTTGTTAGAAGTATTTATATTTTCCGGCAGCCATGACCCAAGAATGGCAATGCAAGGAGAAGGTATAAAAAGATATGACTGAAAGGGAACAACCATAAGGGTCAATGCTCAAAGAGTTTTTACTCTACGTAGGTTTCAATTACTTTTTGGGGGGCCGTTCACACAAAGCGCGTTTTTCCATTCCAAAGCGCTATTCTCCATTGTTTTTATATGTAAACACGTATACGGATGTGTATGCATCTCGCACATGATTTTTGGTGTTTTTGCTTTATTATGGTAGGATAGTTATTAGATTGCAAGCAATGTGGGAGAGAGAGGGGGATGGGATTGGGAAAGGTCCATGAGTCAGGACTCGAACGCGGGATGCATGTAGCGCAATAGCGCTATCTGTCTGCGTGCTGCCCACGAGGCTATTGGCGCGGACTATCGCCACGTTCTTAAGATGTGGTATCAAAAGATTTTCAACTTTTACACACAGTGCCGCTCATCAATGTCACGTCCAAAACCACAGACCAATCAGATGACCCCGGAGGCAGGGCAAGAGTTGCAAGCTTTTGTTGACAGTATCAAGTTGTTTTATTTGACTTTGCGGAGGCATGTAAAGACGTGTTCTGTGTGAACGACCCCTTGCTGTGGTGCCAGTAACTGCCCAAAACGCAGTTTCAAATTACCATGTGTTATCATTGAGCTTGTGTTATTACGATCACTAAGACCAATAGTGACAAGTTCCCACTCTAGAATTTCATAGAGTCTAGTAATTACTGATATCTGCTTGTTTGATGGTAATTAACAACCGGTAGGATCACATTAGTCAAATGTGATTCATTCAGAGTTATTTTCTCTCAATCGCTTGACTGTAAGTCTATTGAATTCTGCAATATTCAGGTGGGAATACAGCATCTGTGAAGTCCAGTATCAAAGGGAATTTCTCAAAATCCCAAACACTGTATATTTAACACTGGTAATGTTTGCCAATGAGTCTCTAAGTGGAAGGCAAATACCTCTCGAAGAAACACAAGTTTCTGTGTACAATAGAATAAGTGCAGACAGATGCATATTTCCAAACCTGATGTAAAATAGACTACACAGAGACTGCTCAAAATGGTATTCGTGTGGTTATGTTTTATTAAGCTAATGTTTTTTAAGCTAATCACTAGATTCGGGTGGGGGGGGGGTAATTTTGAGGGATACAGATGATGTACTTCATGGCTGTGTCTTAACCACAATACACTCAATCAAGTGTATGCAACAGACGTATTGTGAATGTGAAATCTTTTGTAATTTCTGCTATTGTGGTACTGATGTACAGTGGTACTGACTGCTTAAAACAATATTTTAGGTTACTGTCTGTATCAATGAGTGTATGTATGCCCATTGGTGTTTTATTACCATGTCTGTGGCACTTTATTGTTCACAGTGACAAAAAAAGCATGTGAACATGGAAAAAATGAAACTTTCAATGAATGACGTTGAAGTACGCAAAACAAATCATAATTTGAGGAATGACTACAATTGTCATCTTTCATTTGTGGTACATTTAAACCCACAGCAATAATATATGTATAATGTGCGATCCATGCCATGAGTTTAAAACATTTCAGATTTTATAAATCAGTAAAGATTAATCAAATTGAATAATAATTTTGAATTGCTAAAAATATCCTCTAAAATATGGTTTCAGGTGGGTGTGCTTATTCATAAGTCTGGCTAAAACGTGTACTTGGCACCAAACATAACTTTACTTAATGAAAATGTTTTTCAATGATTGTGGCATATTCTTAATCATTCCAGATAATATTTAGTTTATTTTAACTTTCAATAAATAGTATTATTGCCCTGAAGTATGTCAAATTTGTAGAAATGTTTTTGGTTATTTGTTCATTTCAATGACATCTTTTGTATTTGGCGTTATTTCATTTTCTTCTCAGATGTACCATGGCCTTCTTCTGCTGTTACATTTGATATATACACATCCTGCGTTCATTTTCAAGCATGTTACATCAAGAGAAAGCATTTGCAGTCGCGATGTGACGTGTTAGCATGATTTGGCTTTGAGATTTGTCCTGTTTAAAGCAATACAAAGACTCACATGTTTGAGGTCTACGTCCCAAAGTGGGTTCAGCATTCAATCAAACTGATTTCCAAGCCAAAACTGTTGGAGAAAAATATTGAACACAAGTGTGCAAATACTGACGCGAATGTTCGATTAGTGCATGCTTAACATGAGCTCTTTTAACATTGCTCTTAATAATCAATATTTATGAGAGCAATAGTTTTATCTTCAGTGCTTGTGCCAATGAACCACATTAGTTAAACTTGCCCAGCAAGATCATTCAAACTGTTGATTTGCCATGAAAGAGTTGATCTGAAAGAGTACAATGCTTATTGCAGCAATGCTGAGAAAGAAACGCATGCTTGCAAAAGCACAAAACAAACACACATGAAATTGTGCGTGTGTAGCTAGAATTATTGGTGTTCATTTACTTGGAGAAGGTGTGTTTTGGGTCAAATCTCTTCCTCCACAACGTTGAATTCTCAGCCCACTATGACACTAGACATTATGAATTATTCATTAAGGTCAAGATCAAAAACCACTGTCCTGCATTTTACTCTAATGTAACGTTTTGAACAGGTTACATGCCGAAGTTCAAAGTCTTAACACTTCAGAATACACATAAGAAAGCTATATTGGGACGACTCTTCCATAGGCAACACAAAAGTCACCCTAATAAGAACAATATTTCTTGATTTCAGGTGGAATAACTTGACATGCCAGTCTTATGCATAGCATGCGAAGGTTGAGTGTTAATAAGAGAACATGTGCAGTGTTTAACATTAAAGTACTGAGCTGCACTGATGAACCACTATATATAGATATGAACCACATCAAACTGACCTCTTTTAAAGCTGGTAAACTGATGTGATCGAGGAAAAATTAATGTTCTTTTAAATTCAAATGTGTGATATATCTCATATATTTGAAAAGGGTATTTAATGCAGGTATTCCCTCGGAAACATGAATACTGGCAAGAGGATGAATGTCAAAAAAATGATTGTGTTGGGGTTTAATGTACATTTTTTAACATAATGCACATGTATATAAAGTCATATGTGTCGTAATCTACGTTATTGAATAAAATATATTTATTGATATATTTATTGGTTTACTGATGAATGTGTAAATATGTTGTCTGATAAAATACAGAATTATAGGCCTATACACACACAGCCACAGATGGGATAGAAACATGTCCACAGATGGAGAAGCAGACCAAACAGATGGTTTAATTTATGCTTAATTAATTTACAAAGCAGGTGTCTGTGCAGGGCCATAACCACCACACTGTAAAACATATATAACTGAAAAAACGTAACAATAAATAAGGCCACTTGATGCAGTAAGACTTTCGAGTTCTCTCAACAGTAGCTCTTTAGTTCCTCTCAGTAAAGATACTTAGTTGAGCCAATGTAAATGTATTTGTTCATGCAACTAATAGAACAATTCTTGTCATTAAGGTAATAATTTTGTCTGTTTCCTGGAAGAAAAAAGTCACCACAATATCGAATTTATATTCGTTTATGAATGACACCTTAATGGATAACTTATTCTGATAAGTAGACATCATTTTCTTTGTTTGTAAAACATCTTACACGACTAAGATATCCAGAAAGCAGATATAATCTGTTGAACATACCCTAGACACAAACCTCAAGAACGGTGGAAATCAACAGCTTTGAAAAGAGGAGCGATTTACATCCCAGTACAACTAATAACTAACAATAAAGTTTCAATGAAGTCAGCAAAACAATAATCCTATAACAGTAACCGCATCATTGTTCATGCTGGGAACTCAAAGCCTTAACATTTCAGCAACATGGACTTCTCCGTTCAGACAACTGTGTTGGGATGATATTTGGGGTCATGTTGTTGGTCTGAGAAGGGTTTTTATATCGTTTAAAGAAAATAGATTTTTTAGTATTTGAGACTCAAAGGTTTCGTAAACTGATGTATTTTTCCAGTGAAAATGGCCTGGTCTGCCTCAGCAGTGTAACAGCGTTCATCAATGTGGAAACGACTGAGAACATGAATATGATTTCTAGAGCGACACATCAGTTTTAATGGGAATGGATGATTTATTTTTATTTTATCTTTGACAACTGTTTTACGATAGAAAATGTTACACAACCAACAGTAATATCCAATAATGCTGAATACTCCAGTAAAGGGACATGTTTTCTCAAGTTTTTGTGAAGTATTGTGGGTGATCTGGGGAAGTCTATTAAAACTGTCCTGTGTCCGATCCTTCAGTCAGACACAGGATCATTACTCATTTAAGACATGTTTTACATCCCAGGTAATGTCTTAAGTTTGAATGAACGAGGCTGTGAGGGACTAGCGCAGTGTCTTCAATGGATCGTACTGTGTTTAACAACATGCTGATTCTTCAGCTGACGAAACAACTGCTGACAATGACACAATGGAAGACGTCAGGGAGACGTCTCCGCAGCATCCGATCGCGCACTAGCCGACTGAGGGACAGCTTTTTCCCTCAGGCTATCAGGCTAATGAACAGTCAGAAATAACTCACCTACATCACACTCCCACTCACACAACATGCCATGCACTGCACTTTAACACAGTTCAACTGGACTACACGCACACACTGCACTAACACATCCTATCTGCTATCACTGGACACCATACGATGCACATCCACGACACTGCATATGAATAATCTGTTGCACCTTTGCACATCTATCTGCTGCTCAACCAATCTGCTGTTAATTTATAATCTGTTGCACCTTCGCATTATTACTATGCATAGATTACATAATGCAGACGTGTACATATGGTGTATAATGTGTATTGGTAACTATGTCTTTATAGTACACTATGTGTACTGGGTATATGTCTGTGTATTTTGCACATTGTCTTCTGTACAGTCTGTAAATATGTACTGTCCATATGTAAATTGTTGTTTTTTGCACTGTCTGGAGCACGCTCGTAAGAATTTCACTCACCAAGGCACTTGTGCTGTGGTGATGTGACAATAAAAGTGATTTGATTTGATTTGAATGTAGGACCTTTATATTTTACATACCTTTGTCTGTTCCTCACAGCCTTGGTTTAATCCACATTAAGATCAATATGGCATCTAATATGACTAAGCTCTATTCACACGATGGGACGTGACTGTGAAGAGATATGACAAAAAATACCAACGCACCACAACATAACCTGCATAAAATCACTGCAAGCACGATATACCCTGAAAGAACAATAAAACCATTACAGGCCTGAATGATCAAATTCATCCCCCAGAAAGGATGCTGTCTGGATCTGTGTCAGATCATTTTAATCTGGTCTGGTTTCATTCATATCTCCTGTTCACCAGTGCTCCTGACCCATGAGACCGAGGACTAAACACTGTCCACTGCTGGCTTCACACAGATATATGAATGTGCTCAGTTAATAGTGTTGTGTGGAAAGCCCATCATCATCATCATCACTGCATAACTGAGTGTTAGGAACTGTCTCTGTGTGGAAATTAACTACGTACATCTGGTTTATGCTTTCTTTTGCAGTCATGTTAATAAGAGTTCGGTCTAAGTCAGGCTTCATTTGAATTTATATTTAACACCCAAGCATGTTTTCAACATACTTCATAACAGCAAATAATTGTCAATTTATGCAAAATATTTGAGAATAAATTGAAATATTTTCACCTTAAATGCTATGAAATTATAAAATACTTAGCCATACTAATTAGCCATAGCAACACAGAGTTATCTTTTTAGACAATGTATTGCATGCTTAACTTAATAATTTCATTATGTGTTTTTGTGTAATTTCATCACCTCTAAAATACTGTTGAAGACTATACATCATCTAAATGTGGAGGCTTGATTTTTGGCCAATGGAGAGTAAAATAACTCCTTCAGAGCAATCGATTTAAAACCCTTCTGGGAATATTTAATAAGCACTACATTGTTTAAAATGGTAACCACAGTCTTAATCACGTGGCTAATAATATAAGCTACAGTTATTGTCAGTTCTAAAATAAATTCAATTCGTGTTTATTTATTATTGTTTGTATCTCCAGATAAATAAACGGATGTTGTAAAAGCCTCACCGAGTCCCGCTGCCCTCTGCAGGAAAGATGCGGGAGGAAATACATACAATGAAACAGAAATAAAACTAACATATTCGTCAAATCACTCAAGATTGTGTGGCAGATGTGTGTGTTTGGACGTAAACGCAGAGTCAGCTTTGTGACGGAAGAACACGCGATGCTGCAGCACGTCGTCCACTGCGTCAAGCCCGCGACTCGTGATTGGCTGCCGGCGAGAGACCGAGAGGAGAGGAGACTGAGGAGACCAGAGAGAGCCGCATCAGCTGCAGACTCACGCGCATCCGCACCCGCACCCGCACACACTGCAGCACGATGAGGGAAATCGTACATCTTCAGGCCGGACAGTGCGGCAACCAGATCGGTGCCAAGGTAAGACTATATACATCACATCGGGTTTAGTGCATGTGGACGCAGCATCTTCCATTTGTATTGTGAAATAAAGAATGGAAAGGTTTTGCTATAACTTGCATGATAGTTAATCTGTAGGTGCTTGTGTGGCGTCTGGTCTGAATGGGTGTGGTGGAGGTCTGCAGTGGACTCAAATGGGAGAACTGCTGCATCATTGGGGAATGAATGTTGAATGGACGTGATGTAGGCTTTCAGCATTCGTTTGTAAGACATTTTGTGCATTTCAGTTTTGGGAGGTGATCAGTGATGAGCATGGAATCGACCCCACTGGCAGTTATCAAGGTGACAGTGAACTGCAGCTGGAGAGGATAAATGTGTATTACAATGAGGCGTCTGGTAAGCATTGTGTGAATCTGTATTTGCATCGAGTATTTTGATGTGTCAGTCAGTTTTTGATGAGATATACTGTATGCACTTATTAGGTCATGGTTTTCCAGCTCTGCTCCCCTGACTATAGACCGCAGCTGTCAGTTATTGATTATAACAGAGGCGAGGCCCATCCGACTGCTTTCTTATAGGATACGTTATAGATTGGTTTAGGTTTCACCCGACTTAATTACTCCCATCTTTTTGTCCACGGTTTGCTTAAAATATGACAAATTTGACTTGCATTTCTGTGGTTTTGAATGCATTAAGATTGTGGGATATTAGCACAATCATTCAGAAATACCCGTTTATCTGTAGCTGCTGTTGTCCTCAGAAGGGTGGAGCAGGGCTGGGAAGATGGATGAGGTTGCACTTATTTAAAGAGGGTCAGCATTTACTATACAGACATCATATCAAAGTAGCAAGGAAATCAATTATGCATATTTTAAATTAATTTATTATATGCATTACATGCACCAACTGTAAACTTGATATTCATTTTCAAATTCATGAATATGAAACTTAATCAGTTTTTTTAGATTGGATGTTTCAACCGTTGGATGTTTACATCAAACCTATTTTATTTCACAGGAGGCAAATATGTCCCTCGTGCCATCCTGGTGGACCTGGAGCCTGGCACCATGGACTCGGTCCGCTCTGGCCCATTTGGACAAATCTTCAGGCCAGATAATTTTGTGTTTGGTATGTTTATAACAAATTATTTATCCCATTATTAATCCTGTACAAATACAAGAGGCTGAAGTCTTTAAACTATAAATCTCCTTTGTGTCTATAACATAATAAACCTGGCCTAAAGATGCTGAGAGTGATGAAAAAGCACCATAAAAGCAGCCAATAAAATTTGTGTGCAATATTCCATATCTTCTAAAGCTTTAAAACAGCACAAAATGAGAGACTAGTTTGCTTTTTATTCACTGAAAATCATACACTGATGTTGCCTCAGTCATTCAATCCCAATATTGCACATGCATAAGCAAAAAATAATAATCTTGCCCACATCAGCAATGCAGCACGATTTCTCTCTGTCATGGACTCATGCACAAACAACAGCACATGCTAGTAATTGACTACTCAAATTGAAGGATCCACTAGATAGTGTGCATGCACTGAATGCATCCATCCACACACACTGTCAGTTAAGTATGCTTTCAAAGACTTAAGGCCCAGATATACTTAAGTGAGTTTCAAGAACAAATGGATGTATCAATTTAAATAAATCAATTGATCTAAATAGTGACCTATATTTCCATCTATTACTCACACATTGTCTGTACTACTTTTATGGTGCTGTTTCTGTCATAGCTCAACAGCCCACACCCATAATGAAAAACTGTACAGAGTAGAAAATGTGTTCCACAGAGAGAAATGTCATATAGCTTTCGAGCAAAACTAGGATGAGTAAATGATAATTCAACTAACCCAGGGTTTCCCCAACTCTTTTTCTGGAAGCACACCAACCGTACACATGGATGTTATCCTAATCTGACCCTTCATTTTAGGTCTTGAAGTCTCGACTTAAAAAGCTGATGAGTGGAAAATGTGTAGTTTTGGTGTGCCTCCATGAACAGGGTTGGGAAACACTAAACCCGAGATCTCCAACTGAGTCCCAGTCCACACGGAGACACGCTTAGCTGTATACGTAAAGATGTTGTATCGTGATGCCGTTTCGTCCAGACGGATCCGGCATTTTGGGAGATTTTTTGAAACCGGGTCCCAGAGTGGACAAATCTGAAAACGACCGTGTGCATATCCAATCCATATATTTTGTGAAACGATAATGTCATACCCCACGTCTCGACTCTAGTCAGACACCGCTACATCCTGTAACAGAAACAACAACATGAACAAACACTGAACGATTGTCTTTTTATTAACTAACATTAACACGGATTAATACATGTATTGTTCCATGTTCATTTGTATACCGTGCGCAAGGTTTATGAGCTTAGTCCAAGCCTTCTCCTCCGTTTTTAGTGCATCTCTGTGGCAGAATTACAGCGCCACATACTGGTCTGACATGCATACTAGATCATTTTGTGTTGGTTTCATGTGTACGCAGATAATTCTTGAAACAAAGGTGAAAAAAAAGATCAGATAGGGAAAGCTCTGGCTTCGTGTGGATGTAGCCATGTCCACACATACACTGGTATTTTTATAAAGTTTTTCCTTCTTTCATTTAAAAAAAAAAAATCTCTGTCCACATGAAAACAACAAATGCATGCTTTGAAGAACGGTCAAGAGCATGCCAAACCAACAGGTGGTGATATAATCTCAACCGTAAAGCCATGTTGGCCAATCAGAAGCCTGAACAAGTTTTTAGTAGGTGGAAATAACAGCGCAGGCTCAGGCGTCACAAACCAAAAACTCAGATGTCTACACGATAACACTGCAACCAGAGTTTTTGAAAATCTTCACCTTGGCTGGAGTTTAAAAATATATTCGGTTTCAGTGACCTGGTGCAGTGTTTGCATGTGGACGAACCGCCAAACCACAGAAAAAGCTGCAGTTTTGAAAATAACCGTGTTCGTGTGGACAGGGCCTGAGAGTTACCATACTGCAGACTTCAGTTCCAACACTACTCTAACACACCTTCCCAACGGTCTTATCGAGTAACCCTGAACACCTTGATTAGCTGGTGGGACAGGTGTGTTTGGTTGGGGTTGGAACTGAAATCTGCTGGAAGGTAACTCCCCAGGAGAAGGGTTGGAGAGCCTTGAATGAAACTAACCCTCCTCCTCCTCCAACCAGCCAGAGTTGTTGTGTTTAAACTGGTGCATGGGCTTTCTTTCAGGTCAAAGTGGAGCTGGGAACAATTGGGCCAAAGGCCACTACACAGAGGGAGCAGAGCTAGTAGACTCAGTTCTGGATGTGGTACGCAAGGAGTCCGAGAACTGTGACTGCCTGCAGGGCTTCCAGCTCACACACTCCCTGGGTGGAGGCACTGGTTCTGGGATGGGCACCCTCCTCATCAGCAAGATCCGTGAGGAGTACCCTGACCGTATCATGAACACTTTCAGCGTCATGCCTTCCCCCAAAGTGTCGGACACAGTGGTGGAGCCCTACAATGCTACGCTCTCTGTGCACCAACTGGTGGAGAACACAGACGAGACCTTCAGCATTGACAACGAAGCACTCTACGACATTTGCTTCCGCACACTTAAACTAACCACGCCTACTTACGGCGACCTGAACCACCTTGTTTCAGCAACCATGAGCGGAGTCACCACCTGTCTGCGATTCCCAGGTCAACTTAATGCCGACCTCCGCAAACTGGCAGTCAACATGGTGCCCTTCCCTCGCCTCCACTTCTTCATGCCCGGATTTGCGCCCCTGACAAGTCGTGGTAGCCAGCAGTACCGTGCTCTTTCGGTGCCAGAGCTTACGCAGCAGATGTTTGACGCCAAGAACATGATGGCAGCCTGCGACCCGCGACACGGCCGCTACCTCACCGTGGCAGCCATCTTCCGTGGACGCATGTCCATGAAAGAGGTGGACGAGCAAATGCTGAGCATCCAGAACAAGAACAGCAGCTATTTTGTTGAATGGATCCCAAATAACGTCAAGACGGCAGTCTGCGACATCCCGCCACGTGGGCTCAAAATGTCCGCCACGTTCATCGGCAACAGCACAGCCATTCAAGAGCTATTCCGCAGGATTTCAGAGCAGTTCACCGCCATGTTCAGACGCAAGGCTTTCCTTCACTGGTACACTGGCGAGGGAATGGATGAGATGGAGTTCACAGAGGCAGAAAGCAATATGAATGACCTGGTCTCCGAGTACCAGCAGTACCAAGATGCCACCGCTGACGAAATAGGAGAGTATGAGGAGGACGATCTTGAAGACGAGGAGGACGTTCACCATTGAGACAGCTGACAGCCAAGTAGATGTAGTTTTCAAAACCATTGCTTTTAGCTGATCTGAAAATTTCCATAGCAACGCAGACAGTGCCGCTACGCCATAATTCAAAAGGTGCTACTGTGTTTTAATTGTTCAAGATAGGTACAAGTTAACAGTCATTCAGTGAACAGCGATCAATCCATCTTGGGGAACAAAGGGTACATTAAGACATGTTTTGTAACATATGCTTCAAACTGCAGTTGCCAAATAAAATGGTCACTAATATAAATTAGTCTCCTGTCAAAATCATTTGATTCATTTTTACACATACGTTCATTAAACTCAATTATAAAAATTCAAAATTCTGACCTTTAGTCGGATGACTACAAGTAAGCCATTCACAGGTTGATTCCCCTAAAGCAGGGGTTCTCAACTCTGGCCCTCGAGGTCCACTTCTTGCAGACTGTAGCTCCAAACTTAATCAAACACATCTGAACAAGTTATTCAGGATTTATAGAAAGTTACTGGTAGGTGATTTTGATCAATGTTACAGCTAAACTCAGCAGTAAAATGGACCTCAACGGCCAGAGTTGAGACCCCTGCCCTAAAATGTGTGACATTGTGAGCTGTGAATTTTAACACTGCTGTTTGAGGATCCCGACTCACCATTGGCATACGTTTGGGGGAGGAACTACCAGTGTGTCAACCAATGGCAGATGGAGGGCGTTTAATGGGAAACCTTTCTTAAAGCATGCAAACAAGAAAGCAGGGTTGCCAGGTCAGCGAAACCATCCCAAGTGCCATTCAAAATTAGACCAATCACATTTTTCTGTGGGTTTCCCCTCCGTCAGGGGTCTCTTCAGCTGGAATAGCATTCTGGGGGCGACTGTTTTAAACAGTAAAAATATCTTAATTTGTGTTCTGAAGATGAACGGAGGTCTTACAGGTTTGGAACGACATGAGGGTGAGTAATTAATGACCGAATTTTCATTTTTGGGTGAACTATCCCTTTAAGAAACGATCGTGTTTACATGTATTGTTAGTGGCTACCTCTAAATACCTTTATACCAGGGGTGTCCAAACCGGTTCCTGGAGGACCACTATCCTGTAGAGTTTAGTTCTAATCTTAACTGAACACTCCTGAACCAGTTAATCAAGCTCTTAAGACCTCCAGGACTTGACCCTCCAGGAGCAGGATTGGACACTCCTGGTTAATACAGCAAATATTCAGCCTCCCGACACTTCACTTCCATGAAATATCCGAGTCAAACTACTTGAACTTGGAATACACTGCACAACACTTGCCCAGTTTACAGTCTGGAGGAGTAGATGGTAGAGACAGTCTGGAGATTTTGGTCCTCTAAGTCAAATGCAGAAAATTCGCATAGTGGAAGGTGGTCACAAACACAGATTCGACTTCAAGCTAGGATTAAACACTAAGACATGTTTGATATTTTTATACAATTTGGAATGCATATCGTTTTTAATTTGCCATGCATATTTTAGAAATTAGGCACATGCTTCTGTGCAAGTTTGTTGTGTTCAGAGCAGCTTGAAAGTCTGATCGCGTGCTAATCCTCAGTCATTGAGTGTCATTTACGCAGTCAGCAAGGGAATTTCTGTTGGTATTTTGTCCATCGATTGTTGATTGGATTGTGCAAAGTAAGCGTCATATATCTGATTGTGATTGGCTCAACTGCTATGTGGCCTTACATATGTCAGCAGAGAGAAGGGAGTCATATCATAGGAAGACAAGTAATATTCATTCAAAAATAGGGTCAATTATGATTTCATGCCAACTTTAGAAACACAAATAGATCTTTATTTTAATATATCTCAATCTTTATTGCACTGATTTAAATAAATTGATCTTCAAATGTGTAAACGTGTTCTAAAAGTAATTCTATCAAAAGACATTCTTGATTTTTCAATATAAATATTCAGCATTCAAGTGAAAAAAAATAACTATTCATTGTCTTGCATTAAAAAAGATGCATAGCACTTAGCATCACTAAATTATAATAAAAGTACAAAACTAAATGTGAAACCCAACCCAAAAATAAGTGTTTTTGCAACAATAATGCAAATCAAAATATCAAACTATATTAGTATTTAAAAGCTACATTAAACATCTCTCTTCTTAAAAGTGCTTAATGAATTAATGAAACATTTACAGCTCACACAACCTGATTTACGGTAGATTTTAAAATTACCGCTACACGATGCACATTGGCCACTGACATTATTAATGAGATTCAATGGTGGCAAATGCAAATGATTGTCTCCGAGATCAGTTTGATCCAGCAAAACACACCATCTGTTTTATTCAACCCTAAATCCCTAAAGGGACAACACAGCAAATCCGATGAGGAGGTAAAGGAGCAGCTGGTTGGTCATGCTGTGATGGGGATGAACGGAAGACTCTTACAATGACAGCTTGAAGAACAATGGAGTGTCTGTTCTGTAGTGTTTGACCAGCGTAATACTGACATGCCATCAGATGGGGCTGTTCTCGTCTCTGGCCAGAGACATGACACTGCAGTCTGTAGAACAATTACGCGACCGTGACTTTGTCAACATCTCACCGCTCGGACATTTCCCGTGACCTCTGGAGAGACGGAAAACAGATGTCAGCTCCACTAACACAGAAAAGAATATCCAGCTACTATGTCATGTGGGTTATAGTGGCATTCAGATATGCTAATCATTTGCTCAGACAACATGATTCTCCTATACGTATTTCTAGGACTGTAGCTAAATCTGCTCTAATGGTGTAATCACGGGTAAACCTCAAACCACATTCATCCATGCAGTGCCAAAGCACATCTGACATCATGTTCCTCAAGTAACCTCAGGTGTCAGTAAAGAGCAGAGAATTCCACAGCGTACATTAGACTAGATTACAGCGCATTAATGCATTTGATAGACACGCTTATCTTATCCAAAGTGCATTCACACACACACACACACACACACACACACACACACACACACACACACACACACACACACACAGCAGTGAATACACACACACACACACACACACACTCACAGACTCACACACGTTGGTTTTTATGGTTTACGGGGACTCTGCATAGGCGTAATGGTTTTTATACTGTACAAGCTGTATGTGCTATTGTCCTACACCTACCCTACACCTAAACTTAGCCCTCACAGGAGACGGTGCATTTATATTTTCCCTCAAAAAAACTCACTCTGTATGATTTATAAGCGTTTTAAATTATGGGGACACTGAAAATGTCCTCATAAATCACCTTCTCCTTGTAATACCTGTCATACCCATGTCATTATACAAATTTGTGTCCTCATAAACCACATAAACATGCACACACACACACACACACACACACACACACACACACACACACACACACACACACACACACACACACACACACACACACACACACACACACACACACACACACACACACACTAACTGTAATGGGATTATAAAACACCATACAGGAAAAATTACCAGAGGAACATCCTCAAGTTATCAATGTATCTATAATTTGGTGATTTAAACTGTCCTGCTTTGAATTTGTGAACATTTATATCATATTATTATGATGTATAGCATTACATGTATTCAAATTGCAACCATACATTTACACACATTTAAAAAAAAACACATTAGTTAGACATTTAATTTTCTCCAATGAATATAAAGAAAACTGACAGATGAATCATTTGTCAAAATAATGACTCCTGTGCCTCGAAATCCTGAAGCAACGAAAACTTTCAGTTTTACATATTACTTATAATTTAGCTTTTAAAGCAAAGCGTTTTATCAGTGGAGAGCAGGGCTGTTATATTAAAGCTAAAAACTGAATTTTGATCTTGAAATTAAACATGAACTGAAATTCAAATGTATAAAAATAAAACTTGTTTTATTTCAGCTAGTTGTCAAAGCAACATCTCATTTTCATTTAGTTTAACTTGATGTACAAAAATGCCTAAAACTAATAGTGAAAAAAAGAATAAAAACAATATAGACTTTTAAAGAATAATAACAAAAATAAAATTACTAAAACTTTCAAATTATAATGAAATCAGAAAACAAATACAATTCAAAACGTTAATAAAAGCAAAAAATCGTTTCTCAATGATACTAAAATATAAAAGTCCCGTTGAGTAATACTAATCAAAAGTTCAAAACATACCCACTTTGCAAGTGTGAGTAATGAGAGGTGCTTTGGCTTCAAAAGACTGAATATAGCACAGCAGCCTTATGTATATTTTCATGCTTTTACCATCATGTGTTTTTCCCTCATATTTGGAGCTTGGCAACTGTGGTCTTTTACCTCGTTATGAGGTAAATGACATGTATGAAGGGTAGGAATGATGTCAGAGTAAACACATGACAGAATTTCCATCTTTGGATGATTCGGGGCACGTGAGAGTACCTGCTGTCTGGGCCGAGGTGCAGCCATAGAGGTCAAACAACATCTTCACCCACTTTGCAGATACAGGGACTTGGTCACACCAGTGGACTGCAGTTTGGCCTCGGGTTCTGTGCCTAGAGATACACACACGAACGGTGAACTTCAACCACCAAATAAATGAAGCGATGCACAGAATCAATCCAGTGATCACCAGTGAGCAAGTGTCACACGTGGGATGTTTTGCAGGCTCTCAGAGACACTCACCGACTGATAATGCACTGTGAGGGTCAGACAATGCAGGTCTTTTACGGTCTACAAATGGAGTCATGTTCAAAAACTGGGTCTTCAGCCATGCGGCTCGATCTTCTTCAAACGTTTTCCTCTAAAGACGGAAGAAACTAACAGTCAGTCTGTCCACAAAGAGCATCTGCTTCAGTTAAAAACAGCCGGATGGAGTGTAATGCATTTCTGCAACCAAAAACGTGTAGTGCTGGAGGGCCAAAAATCCCTGACCATGGTTTAATTAGCTTATTTTTGTGTCTCGGTGGAGAGCAGGGCTGTTATATGCAAACAAACTGAATTTTGATCTTGCAAATTAAACATGAACTGAAATTCAAATGTATAAAATAAAACTTGTTTTATTTCAGTTCATTGTCAGAAGAAGCTATTTACTTGATGTACAAAATGCTAAAACTAATGTTGAAAAAAGAAACAACAAGTCATGCAAGACTTTAAAAATAATATACAAAAATAAAAGATATTTAAGATTAATTACAGATAAAAATCTAAAATAAATTCAGGTGATTCTTTAAATACATCAGCTAATCACATCTCAGAACATTAAAAACAGAGACAGTCCCGTCCAGACTTTGTAGTTTGTAGTTGTAAATATTGATCATTTTTTTAGATGTACTTATTTCCGTGGCATCTGCCACACAAGAGTTTCTCGAAACCATTCAAGGAGCATTTGACTTCTATATTCACGCCTCGTTTCATGTTAAGTGTAATACATGTATTTGTATGTATTCAGTACCTCGTGTCCCAGACGAATAGCAGCTTCGGTGAAATTCTTCCTCTCTCGCTCAAAGTTCCTCTTCTGCTCACTGAAGAGCATCCACTCCTCTTTGATGCGCTCTTTCTCCTCCAGCGTGTAGCAGTCGTTCAGCAGAGCTGCCGTCTCCTCGTCACACGGCGAGCTCAGCTGCTGCTGCAAACACACACCGAACCAGACTCAATACAGCCACACGGCGTCAGGCTTTCTGCACGCTTCAGGAGGGACCGGAAAGATCAGAGGCCCTTTGGAGATTTATTTAGTCATTTAGCAGATGCGTTTATCCAAACTGCCTTACAAATGAGGACAATAGAAGCAATCTAAACCAACAAGAGCAATGATATGCAAGCGCTAGAACACGTCTCAGTTAACTTATAATAGAGAGTGCTAGAGTTAGAGGGTCAAATAAAGATGGAAGAGATGTGAGTAGATGACTAAGGACTCAGCTGCTGGACTGAGTTGGGCAGGTCACCAGGAGGGAACAGTTAATGTAAAAGTCTGTGAAAGTGGTTTTGGGATGAACAAAGCGCCGTTCACTTGCAGAACGCAAGCTTCTAGACACATAAGTCTGAAGTAATGAAATTAGGGTAAAGGGTGCAGAGCCAGAGGTGGTTTTGTAGGCAAACATTAATGCCTTGAAATATAAATGTACATAAAACAAATATATATATATATATATATATATTCAGTGGTCATCGGCGCAACTTGCGTTAACGTGAGATTCTTATCGGGCGATAAAAAATATCGCATGCAATCTATTCTCAAAGTTGGGTTAGCTGTCTATACTACAAGCTATGATGATTTCACCCTGATATTTTAGATCATACCTAGCTGAATTGCACTGTACTCAGAACATTAAAACAGAGGCTCGCAGTCCGTGATGGACAGATTGTTAGTTGGTCTATGTGGTAATACAATACAGGACATAAAGATCTATCATTCATCAACCTCAAATATGGCTTTTCATCTGAAAGATGTATGTAGTATCAACTTTACATGGCCGCTCAATATGATGTTAACCCAGAGAACATGTCATTGAAGTGTTTCAGTGTAAGCGCTTGTTGCAGGACAGGCTCGTGCTCACTTGTTCTTAAAATCTCCGTTATTCTTGGTCATACAGATAAAAGTAGCATATCTTTGAATCTGTAAAGACTACGCTATTTGTGTGCACTCAGAATAACAACAAAGCTGTGCTTTTAAGCAAACAGGATGCGCTTTAGGTCTCATGTGAACTTGAGCGAGAAACGAAACTCGAACCAGACTAAAAATACAGTACATAGAAAAATATATCTATAGAGAGGAAATGTCTTAAATAGAGGCGTGTGTGTTATTATGGATGATTTACAGAAATTTTATCCAACACTGTGTATAAGAGGCTTTCAGCAATATAATAACAAAGAACAAGATTCAACTAATAAGGTCACGCTGTGATCTTATATATACTGTAAGTGACTAGAGTTAGAGGCAAATAACAGATGGAGAGATGAGTCATGAGTGGAAGGATTTTCCTCCAGTCTGGGATTGGGACGGGAAGAGATTAAAGTCTGTGAAAGTGGTTTTGGAAACAGGAGATGAGCTGGTTCATCAGCGCCACCTGGCTTGAGAAACGCTCAAAGACTTACTAGTCATTATTTGGGTAGTACACATATTCTGAATTGCAGAATTCAATGAGCCATTTTAATCTAGATTAATTCCAAAATTAATCTAGATTAAAAAAATTATATATATATATATATATATAAGTTGATGTGATTAAATATAAGTTGATATGATTATTTAGGATCCCCCCCAAATTTCTGAAGATTCTTAAATCAGCATGCAAGACATAAGAAGTCTCGTTTTCTGAGAAAACGAGAATTTATGAATTATTAAATTCATGTTTTAAATTTAAAATTCAAAATTAAATTTAATTCAATTTTAAATTCATTATTAAATTCGTGAATTTATGATTATTAAAAATAAATAAACATATCTGCCAATGCAAGGGGAGACAATTTTATATAGCCAGTTGACATTTTGTTTAATTTCTCAATTAACCTTCAGTTTGCATCTCAAATGCAAAACATATCTTGATTTAGGTTGTTTGGACATTTATATTGGGGGGGCAAGAACACAAAGAAAATGTAAAACGTTCTGCTCTGATTTAAGACCTTATCAGGCTTTAATTTGTGGAAGGGCTAATTAAGACTGTTTTGAAACCCTGATTTGGGGCAAGTGCAAACACACTTTATGATATATGTTTATGGTAGGGACCAGAGACACTGAATTGGATATGCTCATATTCAAAGCATCCATAAATCATTACACAGGCAATACACTGACAGCCTCTTTGGGTCCATTGACAGAATCTGAAGTACACTTTGTCCTCTACCGTACATTAGTGTTTACCTGTAGAAGCTGCTGCTGCATGTGGATGAACTCTTTACACTGCTGTAACTCCATTCTCATGCGCTGCATCTCCTCCTCGTGCTCCTTCCTGGACATCATCTCCTCTCCCTCGCGCTCCAGTGACGCTGCAACACAAGCAGCGATGTTCACGAACAGAACGGACTCGAAACAGAGCTGGGTCTAGAATTCAACATCACTACAGTGTGCAAGAACAGGACCAATATGAACCGGATTCAATATTTTAGAGCAAAGTGTAACTAGAACAATCCCTACATAATCTCTTAATTTTTCCAAATGTATTTTAATGGTTGAATTAAATTGGAGTAATCAAAAAGTATGTATAATTTATTGAAACCATAAAACATACACAATTTAAATGAGTTAAATTTTTTCACATATTCAATTTTTTTCTGGATTCCACTTAATGATTCAATACGATTTTAATAATCAAATTATGTTATTCTTATTTATTCAATAATATGAAATGTAGTTTTGTGTTGTGTAATCAAATAAAGCATAAAACATTGACAACTGAATTCATATTTTAAATCACATGAAAACGGAATGTTACACAATGATTTGAAATCACACTAATTGTGTCGTCACGATTTCCTCTTACATATGCATGTGTAATCAAGGACATTTGCTCATTAAAACTCACGCCTGTCCAATCATAAGAGCGATAGTGCTCAGCATCTCCTCCAAAAACTAAACCACGCATATTCCTATAAAAGATCATACCATTTGAAGTTTATTTTTAATGAAGTGCCTGAGCAGCTGAATGATTTTCGTTTTTTATGTTAATTATCCTCACCATGCTGCTGGTTTTTCTCAATACGTTGTATTGAAAGCTAAAGCGCTGCCAAGTGTTTTGTCCCCGGAGGCAGTTATTGTGGCTGCACTGGTTTATTTTGGCCATTTACTCCAGAAACATTTATAGATCTGAAAAAGCGTTTCAGAAGGAAACAGCCACACGTTGTACCTTGGCTGTCGAGTCTCTCCATGTGGCTCTTGAGCTTCCTCCACTGCAGGCGGATGCTGTTGGTGAGCTGCTCGCGGGCCTGTTCACACGTCTGCTCCGGAGACGCTCTGCTGGAGTCACGCATCTCCTCCTCATCCTCAGAGACAGCCTGATGATGAACGGAGAGTTCATCCAAACATAAAACACGTCCTCCAAACCCAGAAGACTTCAAACAAACAAAGTCCATCCCACCAACACAAGTTCATTAAGAGATTGTGAGAGTTATCCAAATGAAGAGAGACATATTCACTTTATATGAACAGATTTATATAAATATGAACATTGATCAACACATGTACTGCACATTTAGCACAAATATGGTAAACAGCTTAATTGTATTTTTAATCATATTTGATGAGCTCGTTGTATACTGATCAATGTTTATATACGAAAAAAGCCTCAAATGAATCTGTTCTTCATATAAAGCTCCTGCATTTCTCTCCGCTCGATTCATTTGGATTATTCTTACAATCTCTTTATGAACATTTTGTTTTGAACAGTAATCGGTCATGTTCCATTAAAATATCTCCGTTTATTAAAGATGAATAAAAGTCTTGTGTTTTGGAACAACATGATGGTGAGCAAATTATACCAAAAATAAAACAATAGTATATGTACAAAAATCATAATCACGATTATTTTGGTAAATATAGTAATCACGATTATTTAACACGATTATTAGTGGGCCATATAACCAAATAATAATAATAATGCATGCAAGTCTAAAGTATTCAGTTAAAGCCTGCTATAGAAATTGAATAATCAAATGTAAAATAAAACAGCATAGTCTTCACTGTGAGAATTAAACTTCCTTTGTTTCTTATTAAATCTACAAAAGACCTTCTGTGAAGAGCAGAGAGTGATTTTGTCTTTTGTTGTTTGATTAATATTAAGCACACAGTCGGAGCAGGAATATAGCGCGCTGTCACTTTAAGAGCCGCATGGATCCAATTTATTGTTACATGCATATTTTCGGTCTCATCTGTCTACATTAATTACATAACTGACTAGGGTTTACGTGAATAATCATTAAGCGCCGCATACGTTCAGCTAAAAGATGACTTTATAATCTCCGCTCTGTCTCGGAGCGCAAGCCTCCTGAGGCGCTTTTAAAAACGTTAATCTAATCAACTTTAATAACTCGAGCACGTCCCATTTTGCAAAAGTCACATTACATGATTTTACTGATATGCGCATGAAAATGGGCTTTAATTGGAGTGAAAGCGCACCGCTGGAAAGGGGCGAGAATGATAGTTTTATCTCAATTATTTTATTTTCATAATCTTGGAGATCAAAATCAAAACTGAATTGATTAATTGCACAGCCCTATATTACATTATTTAATTTATATTCTAACTCCAGGTAAGATTTTAGAAAGACAATTTTCTGCATCATCATCAGTACAAAAGTGTCCAAAAATTGCTGATTAGGTATAGTTTAGTCACAAAGGAAAGTTGATTAAGAGGTGGTGCCTTTTGTTTCATGCAACTATTATCAAGTTAAACCGACACGGTTTGATGCTTTAACAACATGTCATTGTTCACAGAGTGTGCGAGGAGACTTCTGACCTGCTCGAGGCTATCGTATGTGGGCTCGGTTGTGACGCAGGGTTTCTTTGGGCTCAGGATGCTGATCATGTCCTTCTTCATGTGCTGCAACACTGTTTTAAGCTCAGAGTTCTCCATCATCAGAGATGTCTGCCGCGTCTCATAATCACTCAGCAGAGCCCTGTACATCTCACCCTCGTGCCTGACAACACAAGAGCAAATGTTTCACTGTGAGAAATACAAACGCCATGTCAAAGAGCCACATGAGCACTACCTGGCCTCCATCTTGCCCGTCTTCCAGAGACCTCTCTTGCCATCTGACCTTCCCACATGGTTTGAGATTTCAATGGCTGAACACAAATGATAACAGAGAATATAGAAATACTGCACACTTCAAGTGTATTGTGAATGTCTGCAGTCTGGCTGCTTCACTATATTAAAGGGTGGCAGAAATGCAAGCGCTCACAGAGTTTCTTGTCTCTCTTGTCCATGAGCAGCTGGTTGAGACGTTCCTTCAGTTTGGTGCACTCTCTCTCTTTGCGCTTGGTGTCGTGGTTGTACTGCGTGGCACGACTAGAGATGATGCTCTGCAGTTTCTGTACCTGCACCACATTAATTACACATAGACGTAAGGGTGCTGTTACTGTATGATTACAGTTACATGTATGCATTTAGCAGATGCTTTTATCCAAAGCGACTTACAGTACATTCAGGTTCTACATGTATTGTCAGTATGTGTTCCCTGGGAATTGAACCCACAACCTTGCGCTGCTAACACAATGCTCTACCACTGAGCCACAGGAACACTGAGTTTCTGTACCTGCACCACATTAATTCTGTATGATTACAGTTACATTTATGCATTTAGCAGATGCTTTTATCCAAAGAGACTTACAGTACATTCAGGTTATACATGTATTGTCAGTACATGTGTTCCCTGGGAATCGAACCCACAACCTTTCGCTCTGCTAACGTAATGCTCTACCACTGAGCCACAGGAACACTGAAACATGTGGCCTACACTAAAGTCTTAAAATAGGTGAATGAAAGAATGAAAAAAACTTGCTTTACAAAATAAACACACATATATATATGTGTGTGTGTGTACATGTTTATTTTGTAAAGCAAGTTTGTATAGTGTTTATTTTATTACTATAATATTACACTCTGTAACTAGAATATAGTCAGTGCATGGTCATGTAAAAGGTCAAATTGTCTCGGTTTCCAGCAGGTATTGAAGTAATGGTTTACAAAAACGTTTCAGTAAGCAATCAGCTTTTGGTCCTCATTGACTTCCATTGTATTTTCATCAATGCTATGCAAGTCACTGGGAACCAGCAACTGTTTGGTTACCCAATACAGACATTCTTGCAGGTTCATTTTTAAGTGAACTATCCCTTTAAGACGCGCTTTTCTTTATCCAAAGTATGGTCGGCCAATATGCGCTGGTATTAACATGTACCTCTAACACATCTTGTGATTGCTTCCTCATAACACGTCCAGTTATGATTACATGTTGAGTGAGAGGCGAGTAGGTTTTAGGACATTTAGGACAGACAGTGTTTCCACTGCAAGCGATCGGGTAACATTTGCCTTCGACACAGATACATTAGTAAAAACAAAAGAAGTGTCATAATCCACAACTTCAGAAAGGAGAGACACAGGGCTCATTTTAGGCCAGTCAGGTTACACGCAGACAGTCGCTACATATGGTGGAAAATGCATTGCTTTTGTGCATTTCAAACTTTGTGTTTGAGAAACAAAACTGTAGTTTAGGCTGGATCAAAAGTACATTATAGGGCAACATGATGGGGTCGGAGCATGTGACTTGAGCTTCTCTTACTTCCTCTTTCTCAGACTTGAGGCAGTTCTGTAAGGTTTTGATCTTCAGCTGTAGCTGTCGCTCACCCTCATGCAGGCCTGAGTTATCTCTCCTGGTGTGCTCCAGCTGATCCTGACACACAACAGCAGTAGAAATTAAGAGTACTAACAACACTTTCCTCTCATTTCACTATTGTATGGATACATTAGTAAACTCAGCACCACAGCACTGTGCAAAATAGATCTCATTAATGAATGTGTTACTGGTAAATAAATAAAGTCATACTCCAGCCTGCAACTGAAACTGTGACAGATTCGTATATATTTGTAGCATTTTCTACTATTTAAAATTAAGTCATCATTAGCAAGACACCAAAACTTTGTGAAATCTGGTGAAAAGTATGGGATCAGATTTCTGACAAATGTATTGCAGTCATGGATAAAACAAATTACAAGCGTGAAAACTAAATTTAAAAACGCAAGTAAACATATATTGCACAAGATTTAAAATTTAAAGCAAAGTTTTAGAATAGCAAACAATGGTCATGGATAGAAAAATAATATGTGTAAATCAAAAATGTATAAACGCATTTTTAAATATAATAAGCATGAATAAAAACTTTAAACATATTTAAAGTCATATTGCACAAAATTGAAATATTAATGCAAAATCATGTTTCCTGGTTATATTTCTCAGTTTTTTCTGCTCTCAGACATTTTCTGCTCATATTGTTTATTTTTTTGTATGCTTATGCTGTTTTTCCCTTCGTGCTTGTTTCCACGTTCTGCGCATGCTTTTCCAAATGTTAGAGTTTTATGTAAATCAGCACGGGCTCAAGCGCCACCATTGGTCCAGTAGTTCTTGATTGACAGCTCCTCCTCAGCCAATCAGTCGAAGAGGGGCGTGGACGTCACTCCAATGCGCCTCATTAGCTGCCGATGCTCAGCGTTCACTTGTACAGTTTAACTGTCAGCTGGGGTAATATCTTTCTATACAGGACACTGTTATACATGTCTCTTTGCCTGGTACTGCTGTAAGCTACGCCTGCCTGGTGATCCGTTAACGTTAAATGAGCCATCTTAGTGACCCGTCGTGATTATATTCACCTGTAGGCTATTTAATCACCTATGGCCACATCACAAAAGGGAGCAACCACAACATGCACTGGCCTCGTGAAGTCACCGTCATATGTGTCTTGCTCACCCATACCTGACTAATAATAAGTCTTATGGTTATTAATGTCAGGAGAGGATAATACGAGTAAAAGTAATCCATCCCAGTCACAATTGTTTAGTTTGCTGTATATTGCTCGTAACTCTTAACTGTCTGTAGGCAATATTTAGCTTATTTCTGTCATGTATTGTTTTTTGTAAACAGCTTCGCAGCTTTTCTTTCCTGTACAGTATATGTAATTGATAAGGTTGATGGTTTTGTAAGATTTATCACATTTTGTGATACTCTGAGATTATAAAATGACATACTGAATGATTCATTTTATTCCTCACTGAATGAATCTGCCGTTTGAATTAATGATTTAATGTCTTACTCTAAAGATACTTGCCGCCACCTGCTGGCTGTTTTACTTTCATATTATTGCTGTATTCTAACGTTATATATTTAAAACTTTAATATTATAGTGTTATGCAATTATATACACTGAACAAAATTATAAATGCAACACTTGCTTTTGCCCCCATTTTTCATGAGCTGAACTCAAAGATCGAAGACTTTTTCTATGAACACAAAAGGCCTATTTCTCTCAAATATTGTTCACAAATCTGTCTAAATCTGTGTTAGTGAATGAGATAATCATCCACCTCACAGGTGTGGCATATCAAGATGCTGATTAGACAGCATGATTATTGCACAGGTGTGTCTTAGGCTGGCCTAATTCATGCTTATTAGATTTAAAAATGCGTTATTTTTTTTTTATTTACGCTTAGTATTTCTCGATATCTGTGACCATTGTTTGCTATTCTGAAAACTTTGCTTTCAATTTAAATCTTGTGCAATATATTTTTATTTGCGTTTTTAAATTTAGTTTTCACGCTTGTTATTTTTTATCTGTGACCGCAATACATTTGTCGGGAATCTGATCCCATAGAAAAGGCATAAAACACAACAATCATGGAAATCATACAAATGTATATTCCCTACAAAAATCTTCCATACTTTTACAAGAAGATTTGACCTATTTCCCTGACTATTCTAGGCCTGGAAAACACATTTTTAAATTCCTTAATATTTCCAAGCCATTGTTTTGTCTGGAGTAAATGTAGAAAGCGGAGTACTTTGAGTCTACAGTTGCTGTGCTGCAGATGCTCGAGGTCACTGCCGTTCTTCAGCTGCTGCGTCTCCAGCTCATGTAGGGCACGCTGAGCTCTCCTCTGCAGCTGCAGTACTTCATAGAGCAGGTTCACAACCGGCACAGCGCTCAGACTGCCTGATTTAGACTCGAAACTCACTCCAGTCAAGCCCAGCGAACACACCTCCTGAGGAGATCCAACACAAACACATCATCTGCTTTGTTGCCAATTACAGGAAACATTCAGTTATTAACAAGTTATGTATTTATGTTTGGTGTTAGATATATCAATATTTATTTATTAGTAGAGTAACTTAATATGCGTGATTCATTTAACTGTGTTGTCATGCGAGTTATCAGCACGTCTCAGGAGCAGTCAAGAAGAAATCAACTTTAATTAGTTAAACTTAACATTTAATGCAACACTTAATTCCTATGCAAACTGACTGACATGCTAGTACAAATCCAGAGACCTTGCATTGTCCAGTCTAGACCCCTTTTAACTGTCATATTTTGTGTTCGTTAAATTACTTGTGTCAAAAGTGTGAAGTAGACACAACCATCTTAGCCATTTTATATATCATATGTGCAAAATGATCATTAAACCCCACAGATAATGTACGAATAAACAATTTATTTACAGACATATATCGTAAAAACTAAATCCCGGTTACTGATATGATTTAAACATGTCATTGTAGGTCAAAGTATGACCTCTGATGGATGAGAATCGCAATATGGCCGTTCAGAAACCACCAGTGGTTTTACCTCGGTTTATAATTCTATGAGCAATCTATTAAGAAAATATATCAGTGGTTTATATTCTTTGTAGTGCATTAAGATCCATCTAAACAAGGTGGAAACATCTTGTTTATGTAACTCTGGTTCCCAGAGTAGGGACTGAGACGCTGCATCATTAGCTGACTCAATGGGAACACCTACTACAGAGTGTATGAGCCTGTGAAAACATATGCACAAATAACATCTGTTCAAACAGATCAAATCTGGGAGCCAAGAGAGAAGCCAACTTCCAGATGATCAAATCTGATAAAAGTGTGCAGAGAAGCCCAACCTGCTGCCACACACGTCTCCTCTGAAGTTGCATCCTTTGATAATGCCTGAGAAGGTGCAACACATCTAGTAGAGTGAGCTCGAATGCCAAGAGACGAAGATGTGCTACTCACACAAGACACATCTTTCACCCAATGCAACATCCGTTATTTCATAGTAACAACACCAAAACACACAAACAGCTGATCAGATTTACAACACTGTCTCATGCAGTCAACGTTAATCCATAACACCTTCAGGACAAAGCACATGCAGACTCTCATTCTCCTACGACTCAAAGAATGGAGGAGAGAATTACTGCAACAACATCCAGAGAGCAAAATTAAGCAGAAGCTGCTTTTGATATGCAACCTAGCTTCGGCCGCAACAAACCATCACTAGACTGGGAGCAATCGCCACTACATGCACCTTGATTGTAACTTGGGCTGCACCCATAGAAAAATACTCTTGAAGGAATGCCAGAACTGAACCAACAGGGCAGGGATCCGCTCTCTGCACAGTGAGAAAAGAAAAAAAACATAAAATAAAACACACCACTTAAAAGTGTATAGTCTCTTAGTAGAGGGTATCTCTATTATCACTGGTCAAAAGAAAATGTAGGAGCCTGATTCAAAGACTTAACCAGTAGTTTCCACATGTCTTGCCAGGGATCCCACATGCCGCCCCGAGCCTGAGTGTAAAGGGCTTGTCCAAATACACACATTTACGGTTTATGCACTTGACCACTTGTCTACTTACATTATGTATTTCCTGTATTTGGCTCAAGTGTTGAAGTGAGCATGAAGACCACACGTGTGTGTGTAGAACTTTTCATTACCCGATGGGACACACTCGTTGCAAATGTTTACAGAGCTTTGTTGATTTTCAATACTTTGCATTTTAAAATGAACTTCTAAACATCTGTTCAGTCTCTGTAGCACATGTGCTTCTAATAAAGTGATAAAAAAGTGATTTTCGCACCGATAAAATGTGCAACACTTTGATTTACTGCCAAATTGGATGTAATATCTAATTATCATGAACTTGGCAAAAATTCACGATTTATTTGCAGACCATGATGCATGATAGGATAGACTTGGCCTCGAATACCATTCCTGAGCACTTATTCGCTCTCAAGTGGGCAAGACTGCAAGTGTGGGTATTTGGACAAGCATTTACCAAAACCCTATATGGTCGCAAGTTCTAACATTACCAATAGATTTCAAATGGAACTTGCAACCATAGTTAACTAACAATGCTTTGGGACAACTAACAATGCTCCCCAGATCTCACAAGAAAGCTCTTTCTGGAGAGACACCAAATCTGAGAACAATATGGTGAAATGGTGATACCAGCACTCTGTCCTCCCAGACCCTCATAAAAACTGTCGGAAGCGGACTCATTAGTGGAAAAGCACTTAGATGGACCATCGGCCACACATAAGCCAGAGCATCCATCCCCAGAGGCAATAGAGGAGAGAATGAAATGGGGTAATGAGCTGTCTCACTAAAGCTAACAGAGCAGATCCACTACTGCCCTGTTAAACCTCTGCTGAATCAGACCAACGGTCTAAACATGCAAACTACATTCTCCAGGCCTCAACCTGTACCCTGAGAAAGAGCAGCTCCTATATTCAAACCAGCGACAGGAGCTTTGGAACGGGGCATAAATGCATCCCCCTAGTGGTTTCACATAAGAGACCGCTGATGTTGTCCATCCTGATGACCACATGACAGTCTCTAAATGTCTGGAAGGAAACGGCTGAAGGATAAAAAAACACCATCACCTCCATGTCATTTATGTGCCACATGAGATGATCACCTTTCCAGGCTCAATAGACTGGTTGTTTTTCAAAACTGCACTAGACATTTATCATCGCCTTGCAGTGACAGACTTTGCCCAAAGGCACAAACCACCATCATTTTTCAGCACTAGACAATTCTGAATATAGAAACCAGATTCCCTCCAGGGAGGAAGCATTTTCTCAACAGCTCCTATCTTCTTACAGGGACTGTATTTTCTGCCATACAATATGAGCTTACTGAGCTTCTGTGGTGAATAGGGCTGTCAAAAAGAATTTTGTACTTAAATATTATCAATATTCCAATTATATTCAAATACAATATTTAACACAAAGGACCGAAAACCAGAGTACTTTTTCCATTTAAAAACATGAGATGCAGTGGGATGGGGAAAAACTGCCATAAAGTCTCCAGACATGTTTTTTTAAACTTACATTAATTTTACATGGTTTTTCTAAACATGCGGCTCTTGTGCGAGACACGAGTAAAAACGGTGATAGATGCCCTCTAGAAAATGCAATTCATATGCATTCTGTGTGAACTGCTTGGTTTCAGTTTTGACGTAAACAACATCATCTCCGCATTGATGTTCTCTTTTTCCTAAATACTTTGAATGAACAACGTAGCAGCAATGCATCTAGTGGGTTCAACTGGACAGGATAAGAAAAACATTCAAATACAACGACAATTACATCATCATAGCATCTTGTGTGCCACTGATGCACACCTAAAAATGTGAATAAAATAAAATGTATTTGAAATTTGACGAATATTCGACAGCCCTAGTGGTGAGCAATGGGGGGGGTGGGGTAGTGCCAAAATTGGATAGTGCTAGGGTTGAGCCGATATACGATGCCATTGTCCATCACCGATAGCTGACAGGCATCACGATGTTGAGCCGGTGTGATGAATGTTCCGAAGTTAAGTAAACTTCAACGAATTTCCCCTGCTCAGGGAGTAGGGATCAATGGACACGGTGTAGGGACCATGTAATAACTTGAGGAGGCATGAGATCAGTTCAAGGTTGCATTTATCTACAACAGTCCATGTCAATCCGAACACAGTTCATGCACGGACCTCACTTCTAACGAGCTGGTGTGTTAACAAAGAGAGACATGCAAAATATGAGGAGGCATGAGATCAATTCAAGGTTGCATTTATCTACAACAGTCCATGTCAATCCAAACACAGTTCATGCACGGACCTCACTTCTAACGAGCTGGTGTGTTAACAAAGAGACATGCAAAATATGCAGAGCGGGAGTATGCAAAGACTTTGAGAAACGCTGATTTAGTTGCTAAGTAGAACGCGTAATTTGTTTTCCGTGCCTTTCTGCATACGCATTCACGCTTTGGGCACACCCCTAACCACGCCCCCCGATGTCATCGTCCATCACAATGTTTCACTGTAGACATCGTCCAATACCAATTTGGTAGACAATTGCCCAACCCTAGATAGTGCACCTCTTTTATATGGTTTGCAGAACTCAACAAGATACATTCAGCAGTTGTTCTGCCAAATGAACAGCGGCATCGGGAATTTTACAGCTGAAGACTGTGAAAGAGGGTCACTGAGGCTCATATGAGATCAATGCAATTGCCAGACAGTGCTCAGATCAGAGAAAGCCTTCTATGTCTCCAGTCAGTGCATGAGATGAGCGTACCAAACCGTCTGGTGTCTCTGTCTGTTGCAAGCCTTCCCAAATGGGGCCTTTAAGTTGCTGAGCAGCAGGTAAAACCCTTCCCATAACGTAAAGCTCAGTCAAGCTTCCTGCTATTGTTTACATCCGTTCAAAATCACGACATAAAAAAAAAAAACTGCCACTGTTTGAGTGTAATATCATTACACCTGCTGCACATATGGTACGGCAGCAAAGTTCCTTGATTATTATGCCAGAATGAGAGTATAGTTTCAAGCCATATCTTTTCATTTGGCAGGGTTTTGAACAGCTTCCTGAGCCACGGACAGCATGTGAGATATTAAAAAAGTCATTAAGTGTGTCTTGAGCATGAACACACTTATCTCATTCATGATGAAACAAGGAAACAGAGAAATATGAAGACATGGCAGAGGGAGGCGCTAGCACAATCAACCAATGAATCCACACCATTCTGTACGGCCTTCAGACAATCGTCACACCTGGAGGGTGTTCCCATAGGTTCACTCGAAGACAGGAACATTACTCGAAATAATCTTAAGAGCTAGAATTACAGTGCTTTAAAGCTACAAGTACATCTGCCCTGTCCCTCAAATGTATTCAATGGGACTGAAGCACCACTTACGCTGTTCATTTGATGTTACAAGTGCAAGAGACCACAAGTAAATGGAGCCTTGTGGGGACAAAGTAAACGCTGTAATAACGTTACTCATTGCTTTGTGTTTAATGCTAATAAAACTTACATTTAAGTCCATTTAAATTGTTACATTATCCATGTTGCTTTATTTTTCTATCACCAATCAGATGTAAGATTGAGAGTTTAACCCCGACATCATCATATCCAACATGTGAGCAACTCCTCTTGTAGTGTACCTGATTGATATATGCGATGCACTGCGATACGTTCTCCTCAGTGCAGAACGCACTTAACATGCTGTAAGAGGTTTTGGGCAGAGCCATGGTGGAATGCAGCGAAGGGTGCAAGTTTGGCCTGGAGGAAGACATGCTGATCCCAGAAATACTGGAAAGCTCTTTGGTGTCTGTATAGAAGACAAAAGAAAAGGCAGAGCCTGTTATTAAAGCCGGTCGAAACTAGACATGTCTAACGTGACTGTTTTAACATGCTGCCGTGTTAACCTGGGAGAGTTTAAGTTAAGGAAAAGTTTTAAAGAATAATAAATAAACAAATACTTCAGGCAGTGGTGTTGACAAGATATAGAATAAAACACTATGCAGTGAATTTATATTTGACAATGAGTTATATGAAAATGGTCTGATGTTTTAATAGGATTTAAGATGGTCTGATGATGATCTGTGTGAAATGTGAAGATCAGACAATGGTCTAGAAGTTTGAAAAACTAGGTTTTAGACATAATAATTCAAAATGAAACCATGCTGGTTTTGACTCTCTGCATTCAACTTTGCACAAGTTCAGAAAAAATAAGAATTGTTGAGTTCAAACATGACTAGCCCCGACATTTGACCTGTTGCTGGTGCTAGAGGGTTTTAGATCGAGATTTCAAAGAAATAAAACAACACGACTATCTTTGAAAAAAGTGAATAATGTTTAAAATAATGTTTATAATCCATAGGCTATATAATTAATACATTTTATAGAAACAAATCAGCATAATGCATGTATAGTTTAATACAAAGGACCGAAAACCAATCACAAAGAGTACTTTCTTCATTTAAAAACATGATCCAGTTGGATGGAGAAAAAACGCTATAAATTCGAGACATGTTTTTAAAAGTTGAACTTACATTAATTGTACATGGCTTTCTAAACATGCAGCTGCAACGGTGATTGATGGCCTTCTAGAAAATGCAATAAATATGCGTTCTGTGTGAACTGCTTGGTTTCAGGTTTGACGTAATACAAGTGCCCTGTCCAAATACTCACACTTGCAGTCTTTGCACTTGACAACTTTCTTAACCTGTATTTACTCTATTTGGCCCAAGTGTTCATGAAGACCACAAGAGTGTGTCGAACTTTTCATTAACCGATGATGGGACACACTTATAGTGTTGTGAAAATGCAAGTGTTTACACAGCTTTATTTTCATTTTAAATACTTTGCATTTTAAAATCAGCTTCTAAATGTCTGTTCACTAGTCCCTATAACATGACATAATTTTAATTTGTGGTGCTTCTAATTAAATGATAAAAAGCTGTTGCAAATTTTGTACAAAATTAATATCACTACTACTCATCTTTGCACCAATAAAACATAAAAACACTGTTTTTCTACCAAATTATTTGTAATATCTAATTCATATTTAACTTGCATTGGAAAGGTTTCCGTGACCTCTCGGCAAAAAGTCTCACGATTTATTTCCAGAACATGATGCATGATGGGATACACTAGGCCTGGAATAGCGCTCCGGAGTGGTAAGGGCACTGTGCTTTGCCGTTTTTAAGGCTTGGGGCAGTCTTGAGCACATACTCCCTGTCACGTCCTAGACCGCGAGTGCGAGTATTTGGACAGAGCAAACATCTTCCCCACATTGATGATCTCTTTTTCTGCAATATTTTGAGTGAACAACGTAGCAGCGGGTGGGTTCAACTTGATAGGCTTACAAAAACATTATAATGTAACAACACCTACATCGTCATCGCAGCTTCCTAATAAAAATAATAATCATTGGTGTCATTATTTACTCACCCTCATGATGTTACTCAATAAGTATGCTATAATGTTTCCGAACACAACTGTGACCATTTTTGAACAAACTTCACAATAAAGCTTTTTTCGCCCCTGTACAACAATCAAATCTGTTAAGATATGGTCACTATAAACTGTATGATGGAAAACAGATGCATGAAGAATCTTCAGAAATTACTATTTTGTGTCTATGGAAAAAGTAAGAGCATATGGGCTTGGAAAGACAGGAGGATGAGTCAAAATGTAATCGTTAAATATAATTTGTTAAAATACTAGATGCAACATATTACAAAAAAAGAGAGAACAGGGAGAAACATTATTTAATATTGTCAAATTAGCTTCAATATAATGCAACACTTCACAGATTAATTCCAAACCGTGCTCAAATTAGCTCAGTCTGTTAACAAGATCAAGCCGACTCTGTTCACAGACACAATGTTTCCATGTTTGCTGCTCACCGAGAGATGGATCGGGCATCATTGTAGGAGTCCACCAATCTCCCATGTCAAGCTCCAGCTCGGATGGGATTCTCCAGCGTCCCGCTCATCCAAAGGAGATGCAAGAGACAAGAGGCTGGGCCAGAGACTAGCACTCGGCCATCGCGCCTGAAACAGAAGAGAGGAGCACTGGATTACACCGCAGAAGGCCTGTGGAGCCGGATTAAACAGCCGTGGAATAACACTGCAGGATTACGGAGGGGGTGGAGATCGTGCAGAGCAAGAAAAGCATAAAGCACAGGATTGATGAGTCTTACAAGTGCATTCCCCCCAAACCGGTTAAGTGCAAACCCTGGCCCACAGACCATTTCACTGGTTAAGTAACTCACACAGACACTTGTCAAGAAAAGGTAAGACTTCACAGATTCGGTTCAGAAAAAACATGGATGCATCCAATCGTGAAAAACAGTAAATACTTTGAGGAAGTGCTACCAACAACACAATAGTGTAGTAGACGATCAGCTCTGCATTTAAGGGTTTGAGCCTTAAAAATAATAATAATAAAACACACTTAAGCCCTATTTGGACGGTAATTGTTTCTCAGGGGGACATAAGTGATTTTCACCATTTACAGGGGGTAGTTGGTGATTTTAACACCGTCCGAATCCAGGTAGTCAGTGTTTTTCTCTCACCACCCCATAAAAATCCCCAAACCAATTACCTACTGTTTTTTCACAAACAGCAAGTTTGTGTGGTCTCGGAGTTTAAAAATCGATTCAAAATTTAGAGTTTAATCCCTTTTTGAGCACTCCACCGTAGGGCTGCGCGATAATTCGATAACGATAAATATCGCGATATAATATTCCTCGATAAAACGATATGAAGAGTTTGATAAATGTTCAATATAATGTTTATGCGCCAAAAGCGGAACGAAACAGCACGACTCATTTGAATCGTGTCACACGGACCGTTTATCCGCTCGGATCACAGTTCAAACTGCCGCGCGGCGCGAGCTCACGACGAGCAGATGCGTTTACTCGGTCACGTGATCACTGCACAGCGCTGTGAGATCCAGTCAGTGTGAAACGATTGAACACAAGCCGAACAGGAGAAACACTGAGTGCAACGAGACAGTCAGAAGACTTTTCAATCTACACATCTCCATTATTTACCATGATTTACTGTAGTAACACTCACTGCAGCATGGTATTGTGGCAGAAATGTGGGATATTCACATTTAATATTATTACAGGAGTAATGGTATATAATTATAGTATGTATTTGTGGTTAATCTATAGCATGTGTGCATTTATACTGAATGTATTTAGACTGTTTTTCATACAAATAGGCAATAAAATAATATAGTTATATTTTGACCATGTTATTGAGGTGCTTTATGTGTGGTTTTAACTGTTTATCATGATTTAAATGTATGCTACTCTGGGAGACCAATGCTTAATAAAAATAAAGATAAACTTTATCAGAATAAAGGTTGCTACAATTTTTACAGATGTTACTGATTTTGATAATGAACAAAAATGTACCTCTGCATCCTAACTCAAGCTACGATCAAATGTGCATTTCTAAGAGACAAAAAACGTATATTATTATTATTATTAATGTTAACAGGCAACCCAAACCTGTTTCTTGATTTGAAACAATATATCACTCATTAGAGCGTGCAGAAACTAAGATATACGTGTTTCTATTTACATATTTATTTTAAGGAAAATTAATGGTCTGATTTCTACAACTTTCATTTTGGAGCAAATATCTGGCTTTAACCTTGAAAGAAATAAAGATTTGACATTTATCGTGATAATTATCGATATCGACTGATATGAAAAAAATGATAATTGTTTGGGCCATATCGCCCAGCCTTAGTCCACCATAAGGTAAGGTAACGTTGTACTTCGGTGTAATTTGCGTGTGTATTTATTTCTGAAATGCTGGAAAGTATTTAAAAGATCATCATAACTGCTCCACCACAGCGACTGGGAGCAGAAAGAGAAGAAAAGCACATACACATTAGAAATGGGTCTTTATTATGGCAGCCGCAGGTATACAAATACATTTTAAATGTGTATTATAAACAGATATATATCGCGTATAATTGTATACAACTATAGCGCATCTATTTTCCTATTTTTAAACAGGATATATAAATAATCAAATAATAAATAGGATTATATATTATAAAATATGCTTGGAATAATAAGAATACATTTGACATAAGTATTTTAAAAAACATTGCACACAATAATAAATGTATTTACAGCAGACAATCATGTGACTGGCCACGTGAGTGATGACGTAAGATATAATATTTGTTTTCTGAAACATGTATTAAAATTAAGTGGCTATGCTTAAAATAACAGAACGCATGCCAATGGAGTTAAAAAAAATATTCAAAAGGAAAATGTGATGATTTTTCTTAACCCATTGTCAATAGAATGCTTTATATTATATTTTATGTTAAGCTAAGGAGTTATGACTGAGGCCCAAGACATTATCCCTTTTCCTCCTGGAAAATTAATTTGCATATTTCATACGCTTTTTATCCACGCCATCAAAAACATTGATATTTGCAAGGTACAATCTGTAAATGCTCTCTTTTTTTTTAGTTTTCATGATGCATATTTATCTAAATATATTCTATAAGAAATGTAAATACACAAAGTTCAATATTTAAGATATATAAAGATGAATTATGTGTTTTAATGTGCACATTGTATGGTGAACAAGGATGTGGAATGGTCCCGATCTCATTCCCCACTCGCTCTCGTGCCCTACACTTCCAGTCTATACTGCACGGTCCTATTCAGAGACAACACTGAATCCCAAAATAAAGTGTGAGCGGTCATAATGACAGGGTTCGGAAAAAGATAAGCAATTAGTAACAGATCTTAGCAAACACCACTGTTATTTTCACGGGGGATCTGCAGTTAGACTTAAAATCTCAAGTGAAACTTAAGAACAAGTTCACAGTAACACAGAAGCTCATTTCTAAGCTTGGCTTTTCCATCATTTGTGCTCTGAACACCGATTCCACTGTTTGCATTCTTGTAATGTACAATTAAATGACCATGTGTACACCTGGCCTGTTTCTAATCAGAAAAAGCTCATGGTTATATATATATAAAACTCAAGTATGTGGTTTCAGTGATCTGATCACAACATGTCTTAGACCTGATTTTTCCTTTTCTTTTGATTTTAGATGCTGTTTGTTCTGGCATACAGATGTATGGATGTGTGAACTAATATATTAATATTGAATCCACTATGTTCTGCTGCGGCTGTCCTTGTTTTAAACTGTACTTTGTTTCCAGGATCTGTCACTCTGTCAAATGAAAAACAGCATTGCTTTCTGTAGTCGAGGTCATTGTGTTCGGAGAGGCTTGGGAGGTGGAGAGCGGTTTATCATGAAGATAATAGCATGCTTATGGAGAGATTAGACTCCATGTCAGCGGCTGGAGCGGTTCTCATTCCTCTGATTAAACTATCTCTCGTGGAGGGGGACATTAACATACAACACTACTCATAATGCACATGTAAATTGTAGGGGTGCGATATTTGCTTCGATATTGGCCTTTTCTGCTGGATCGGGGTATCCAAATTCGATATTCTGCATAGCTAATATTGTGTTATTGTTATATTTCTATATATATATATTACTTATTTTCTATGAATGTATTTTAGAACAATACAAAGAGCAATATATACTTGTTTACCAGATTTAGCCCTACACTTATTCACTTTTCTTTGTCCCCCAATAATAATTTTTTCACAAATTCTAGATTTGATCAAATTATTGTGCACTCATGAGTAACTTTTGCTCCTGAATTATCCACTAAACTAGTTTATAAAAGTATTTTTGTCATTGATTATAATTATATAATCATTCATTTGTTGTTTTTCTTTACTGTAACGTTGTCTATATTTAGTAGATTGTGTGTAAAACACAAAAGAGTGATGAGCAGGTCAACACACACTGAGATATAGAAATTATACAATGATTTAAAAACTGTGCTGGTATCGGATCGATATCGGCAGATACTCAATATTTTGTATCGGATCGGTATCGGTTCTGAAAAAGTGGTATCGAGCCATCCCTAGTAAATTGATCAACTCAGCACAGTTACGGAAACAGTTTTACTCCAAACTAATATATTCTTACCTAGTCCACAAATCATGTACATCTCAAAAAAGGTTTAGTTTATGTACATGTATTATATAAAATACAAATATCCCGCCCACACGAGTCTGGCCTGCATCCTCAGTCTTGTATTATTACTGTACATATGTTGACATTATACCCCTGCTTTCAGACACCAATGTCAAATGAGTTATTGCTTCAAAACAAAACGACACATTCAGTCAGAGTGTTTGTGTTTTATCACTAGATGGCAGAAACGTGCACTGCGAGGAATGAACTCAATTTCACTATATTTGTATTATGGAGAATTTTGCCTCCATCACTAACTGACACAAGTTAAATCTGAGCCTAATATTCTCCGTTCTAACATTACTTATTTGAAAATCATATTTCACACACATTTGTTTACTCGCAGGATGCAGTGGGTTTGTTTTCAGTTAACTAACGTTACATAGACAGTATTTTTGGGCAGATTTGAACACTTCGCACCTAACGTTAGACGCGCTGTCTATGAAGGCAGCACACGACCATTCGAGACACAACCGGAGCTTCGGCGTTAGCACAGCGGCTAACACACACTCACTCACTCATACAGGTGGACTTACATCAGCTGCGGCTCCACGGATCCAACAAACAAACCGAGGAGGTTGTTCAGACTGACCCGTGTTTAAAGATGCCGTGTGTTTGAGTGAGATCGCAGTGTGAGTATAGTTCACCTGCCCTGAAGCGCAAGCGATGTTTGGATGATTTGAAGCGCACCTCTGTTCTTCGAAATAAACAAGCACGACTCTCATTGGCCAGCCTGTTGTCAAGCAACCAGCAACTCGCCATTTGATTGGCTGGACCATTCTCCCCACCTGTCTGTTACTACACGCCTTCCTTCAGAGAACTAACTGTAAACAATACAATACACAAAGAAATGTTATTGATTTATCAATTTACTTGATTTTTTTGTTTTGTGTTTTAATTGTTATATTACATCTATTTAACATATTTTCACTCGTCTTTTATTAATTTATTTATTTGCTTAAAGTATTTATTATGTATGGTCGAAACATGTAATATTAAAAAAATACTAGTGCTGTCAAACGATTAATCGCATCCAAAATAAAAGTTTTTGTTTACATAATATAGCCTATGTGTGTGTATTGTATGTATATATATATATAGACACACACACACACACACACACACACACGCATGTATATATTTAAGAAAATATGTTGTTTATATATCAAATATATTTATATAATATGAATTATATTAATATACATATATACATGTAAATACATGTAAATGTTTTCAAAATACATACCGTCTGTGTGTATTTAGGGCCTATATGTACATAATAAATATACACAGTACACACATTTATTTAAACGAAAACTTTTGTTCTGGATGCGATTAATTGTTTGACAGCAAAAAAAAACGCAAATAAATAAATAAATACACAAATAGACTGTCAAAATAATCTCTCTCTCCATAAAAATTGTATGCACATTTTAATAAATTTGTATAACTATTTATTAATCGCGTTGCTCCTAAATATGTAATGTTGTGTCCTTATTAATACAGTTTCACCATGGCCTGTATGTTTTACAGCACGTGACTGGCTATCTGCTGTGACGTCATATCTCCCCGCGTGCACGCGCTTGATAGTTAATCAGGAACTCAAGACCAAAGTCTGAGCTGACAGAGACACTTGATCGCTTGTGTTTTGTCAGTTTATTGACTCAGTTTAATTGTTTTCTGAGTTTATGGCTGTTTGCAGAACAGAAGAAAGTGCGTTCAGTCACAGGCCTCCTTATTCTCAATAAAAAGTCAAACCACTCTTTACTCTTTTTTAATTGTGCTATACATATGTATTTTATTTCATATATAGCTTGATTTGTTAGAAATTATTTATTATAATTAATTTATTATTGTGCACTTGCTATAACATATTATATGTTTGATCTTACCAAGGGAACCATATAATAAATGATATAATAATACATAAGTAAGTTGGATGCTGCATCAGCCTTTAAAGGAGCTTATTTGACTCCTCCCAGAATCATTATTTCCTTTTCAATTCATAATGTAATGTGTGCAGCCGGCATGTTGCAAGATGTTCCTCCTCCCTTTCAAAATATGCATGTTTTATTAGTAGTATTAATCCTTTTTCTGTGCCGTCCATGATCCTGTAAGAAAAGACCTGCGACCCATTTCTGCTCATGGCCCACGGATCGAGAGCCACTGGTCTGCAGCAATGCACGAGACGCTGAGCAACGCACAGTTTCAGGTGCAATTCACACAAGGAGCACAAAGGCCCCAGAAGATGGAGGATTCCTCATGCACCACGAACTTTCCCGAGTCCGGTGGGTCTTTGCATTCAGCTATGAACGCCTGCAGCTCTGATAGCGGCGCTCCGTGCTTCTGATAGTGCTGCAGGTAAAGAGAGAGCAGAGTCATGGTGTGTGACACATGGTCAGTGTTTGGGACTGATAAACTTCAGCACATAACTTCATCACATCCTAGTGATCACATATCAGTGTGTGAGCTCACCACAAAGAGATCGACACACACACACACACACACACACACACACACACACACACACACACACACACACACACACCTGGAGCAGTGGACACACACACACACACACACACACACACACTTGGAGCAGCGGACACACACACACTCAGACACACACACACATTTGGAGCAGTGTACACACACACACACACACACACACACACTTGGAGCAGTGGACACACACACACACACACTCACCTGGAGCAGTGGACACACACACACACACACACACACCTGGAGCAGTGGACACACACACACACACACACACACGCACACAAACACACACCTTGAGCAGTGGACACACACACACACACACACACACTTGGCGCAGTGGACACACACACACACCTGGAGCAGTGGACACACACACACACACACACACACACACACACCTGGAGCAGTGGACACACACACACACACACACACACACCTGGAGAAGTGGACACACACACACACACACACACACACACACCTGGAGCAGTGGACACACACACACACACACACACACACACACACACCTGGAGCAGTGGACACACACACACACACACATACCTGGAGCAGTGGACACACACACACACACACACACACACACCTGGAGCAGTGGACACACACACACACACACACACACACATACCTGGAGCAGTGGACACACACACACACACACACACTTGGAGCAGTGGATACACACACACACACACACACACACACACACTTGGAGCAGTGGACACACACACACACACCTGGAGCAGTGGACACACACACACACACACACAAACACACATCTGGAGCAGTGGACACACACACACACACACACACACACAAACACACACCTGGAGCAGTGGACACACACACACACACACACTTGGAGCAGTGGACACACACACACACACACACTTGGAGCAGTGGACACACACACACACACACACACCTGGAGCAGTGGACACACACACACACACACACACACACACACACACACAAACACACACCTGGAGCAGTGGACACACACACACACACACACACACACACACACACACACAAACACACATCTGAGCAGTGGACACACACACACACACACACAAACACAAACACACATCTGGAGCAGTGGACACACACACACACACACACACACAAACACAAACACACACCTGGAGCAGTGGGCACACACACACACACACACACACACACACACACACACCTGGAGCAGTGGACACACACACACACACCTGGAGCAGTGGACACACACACACACACACACACACACACACACACCTGGAGCAGTGGACACACACACACACACACACACACACACACACCGTATGTAACTTTTGTAATGATAACATATAATATATATATTGTTATAAGGGAAACAGGTCAATTTAGCTCAAAGGGAATCATTAATGATTTTATAGGGAATTTGAACAGACTCACTGTTTCACGGCGATTCACTGAACAAGCCGTATAACAAACTCTGCACTGGATATTAAAATCCCAAAATATAGTGAAAACACTATTAAATAGCACGGTAACAAAATCGACAGATTAAGGCATTAACTTATGAGCACAAAACACAAGATATTTCTCTTTTCAATATAAACAAGACTTTATTTATATCATGCTAAGACATGTAAACTAATCTACACATGAACACAAGCATTCACACATTCACGCGTTGCAGAAAGAGAGAAAGTGAGGAAAGGATTAAATTAAGAGAATGAGAATTTGATGTCCCACGTTGACAGCAATATGTGCAATTGCATAAACCTGAACAACCATCAATCACTGATTTAACACTCGCATTGAGTTTTCAATGAGGCTAAAATCTATTTTCAATATTACACCAGTTACAGCAAAGTCTGGGGTTTGTACTTGCGTAGCTTTTGTGTTTAAAGGATTCCCTTTGTTCTCCGTCTTTTCAGGAAAGGGTTTCTCCGAAGTCGCTGATTGGCTTAGAGTTCAGGAGTCGTTGAAGTGGGCGTTGGCTGGTTTTGCAGAGTCTTGGGCTTGTCGTATTTGGCAAACGCAACTTAGCACACGAACTCACGGAAAGAAAATAAACAAAAGTCAAAGAATAAAAGGATGTAAAGACTAGGTGGCTTTTCTTCTCATCATGGTAGCAACTGGCTAGGTGTGGTCCAGAGCTCATGACTGAAGAGAGAGTCAGTAGATGGCATTCTCAAGAGAGCATTTTCGGAGAGAGAGAGAGAGAGTCCAAGAGGAGAGCATTCAGAGCGAGTTAAGAGCATTTATTCTCGGCCTTTTAGGGACCTCCCAATGGTTGTCTTGACC
This sequence comes from Gymnocypris eckloni scoliostomus, assembly GCA_027564155.1. Lineage (NCBI taxonomy): Eukaryota > Metazoa > Chordata > Actinopteri > Cypriniformes > Cyprinidae > Gymnocypris > Gymnocypris eckloni. The sequence continues at coordinate 30,862,265 of CM050422.1, forward strand.
AATTAGATCCCATGCTGACTCTGGGTGCCGCTTTGTAGCTCCACCCACTTAATAAATTAACATGTCATGGCCAGTCACATTGCTCGAATTTTACATTCTCTTGCAAAATATCCTTTTGAATGTGGTTTCTATAGCCAGAATATGATGCATTTGACAGGAAATCAATTAAAAGAAATGTTCAAAGCTGGAATTATCACGCTCATACATACTAAACATGACATTAACCCTTAAGGCTTAGCTAGTCAATACTAATTAAAAGCACGATAAACACAATGATTAAAACAAGGATATTCAAATTTGTGGGTCACATACATAATATGCAGTTATGCATATAAATTATTATTTTCATTAACAATGAGAATGAAAGTCCTTTAAGATGATTTTACAGTCTGTAGCTGTGATTTCTATCGCAGATTTACATGTAATGGTCACATGTTGCATCTCTTTGACCATCAATATTTATTCCTCAAATGTATTACCAAATTCCTGCATTGGAATTATCATTAAGTGTTCCTTTGGTTTTGCAGGCTGTATTCAGACGGGCTGGCGCTAGGGGTCTGATTTATGACTTCCTGCTGTTGTCTTGTGGAATTCGGCTTCTCATGTTTCAACCATGCTTGATCGAATCTTGATTTGCCAATTATTCGTCCTTGATATTCTACACACCCCCTTCGTTCGCGAGGTGTTTTAGCAGAAGACATCGTCGAGCGCTGGAAAAACAAGGGCAGAAGAAGCAGACAAAACACAGCAAACAACAAGACAACACCTCCATGACAGTTACTGTACTGGTGCCGGGCATTAGGTTATTCAATTTTGGAAATTATTGTTTTAATTCTTGATCAACTTTTGCGACTAGATTTGTGTGTTTCTTCTAAGTTGTCTTAACTTAAGAATGTTCACATTTAGTTTCTAGTGAACTAATTTGTGGTAAAATGAATCGACCTAGCGTGCATGGAGCTCTCTGGCTTTCCTTCAGTCTAGAGTGGCTTGCGGATATTAGGTGTAGCGAGTCAATCCTAATATCAGACCTTTGACCCTTGCAGGGTGTCTAGGTGTTTCACCTACTAAAGAAAGAGGGGAAGGAAAAGGATAGGTAAAAGAAGAACAAAACAAAACAAAGCTGCTGTGGGTTTTCCTAGCATGATTTGCAACTACTGTTGAGCTAGGATGTCATGTGCAGCTAGGGGCCATGCACCTTAACCCGTGTCAGGTGTTCTAACTCTTGTGAGGATAGCTATATGTTTCTTCATGGTGGTGTATGTAACTGTGTTGTGCTAAAGTTGGATATTCTACCTGTGGGAAGAATATGTTTGTTGAATGTGTTATCAGTAGATGTGGTTACCTCTGGGTGTAGGTAATGTTGTGTGTGTTAATGGTGTAGTGTATGTGTGGTCAGATCTGTTCCAGTCTGTGTCGTCTCCCCCCTTTTCAGGTATGTTAATGAAGACTGGCTCTCTTCATCCTTGGCTTGGATGTGGGCATGTCCATGATCTAATGGGGGTCAGTCCAGAAAGGCAGGAAGTTCTTTAGCAGACAGTCGGAGGTAGTTTGGCATGGCTGTGTGAAGCTGGGCCAAACTTTGTCTCCTTTGTTGCATTCCTCTTGTGCTACCTTCTGGATGTGGCAGACTTTCTGACCTTCTGTGCTTTGGTGGTTGCTGTTGCACAGACAGGAATGTGGTTCTAGGAGTTGGAGTTCATTTAGCAGTTTGCTAGTGAGTGATGGGTGAGTGAGGTGATGTTCTCTGGTACCTCAGTTTTCATCAACGGTTGGCCGTGAGAGACTTGCTTGTCCTGTGTGGTTGTTGAACAGGTGCTTGTCATCTCGGATATGGTGGTGTACCATGCGATCGTCGGCCTTCCGCTCTGTCGCTGGTCACAGCGAGCATGACTCAATTTCGTAGTCATCCGTGTTCAGCTTATCTTGAAGGAACTCGTTCAGTTGGCTCATGACTTGTTCCATGTCTTCTGACGGTAAGCTGTATGGTTCTGGAGCATACTCAGCACTGTGCATGTCTGAGTAATGCTGAGGTGGGTTTCGTTGTCGCTAACCCTACGAGATGCTCTTGGATGAGTCAGGCGATTACCTTTGGATGTCTGGTTAGGTTTCCAGTTGTTGCTATCTTTTTGCGTTTCTTGAGAAGCGTGGCTGGTCCCATGGATTTTTCCAGAAGTTGGGCTGATAGCTTTCGTGGACATGGGGATCACGTTCTCTGTGCTCTTGATGGAGGACTCTGGTTTTGTGATGCATCTGGGTGTCGTCCAGTGCAAGGCTTGAGTCTTTGTTGACAGAGTTCAAGAGTGTGGATGTTTTGTCACCTTTCTTTGAGGCCATCTTCTGCTTGTTGTAGGCCTTCTGTGTTAGGTCACGCAACTGTTGGATGGTCATGGAGCGTGGACAGGCCATGACGCCTAGATGGTGGCTGACTCCAGGGTGCAGATTTCTTAGGAAGAGGCTTTTGAAGTTCACATCCTCTTCAAGGTCAGGTTCGTTGTGTGCACCAAAGTAGGCTTGTCGGAGTCGGTTGTAGTAAGCTTGTGGAGCCTCTTGTCGACCTTGTTTGGTTTCTAAGGCAGTTAACAGTCCATGTTCGAGTCAGGGTCGGTAAACTCTTTAATCAGGACCTCACGAAGTAGCTGGTAGTCTGACTTCGTTCGACTGGGCTGTCGATCTAGGAAGTTTCGTACCTCGGAACTGGACGTGGCTCTAAGGAGGTATAACCTGTCTCTGTCAGTCACGTGAGGTCTCATTTCTAGATAGAAGTTGACATCTTGAAGGTGGGCCTGGATGGTGTGGCCCCCTGTGGAGTTCGGGTTGAACTTGCTGATGTTTTTAGACAGCTTGTCGAGGTCTTTGATGGTCATCCCAGGTGCAGCTCCAAGGTCTGCTTGGATGGGAGGTTTTCTTTCGTTGACAGGAAAGAGTTCTGTGGCGAAGGCAGGTGAGATTTTGGGTTGTGGCCCTTCGCTTCTTCGCTGTATACGAGTTCTTGGACATGGGACTCTGCTCTGCTCAGCAGTGGTGAGGCTGAGTGTGGTTTCTCTCGCTTTGGCTCTTGCTTCTGCGCATAAGCATGTTTGAGTCCTCTTCTGACCATGTAGAGCTGATCATTGGTATCGTCTAGTTGTGGGGTCAGATTGTCCATTTCAATTCTGTACCTTTCAAGGTGGTCCTTCAGGGCACTTATTTCAGCATTCTTGTTGCTGATGTCATGCTTGGCTTTCTCTAGTAGCTGGTTGGCATACTGAAGTCTGTTTACCAGGTCTTCCTGGGCAGCCTTTGCATGTTGGTCGAGCTGAGCTGCTGTCAGGGCTGCTTGGAGCTCCTTAACTTGTTCCGTTGTTTCCTGCTCGCTCTCGTTGGGTGCTTTGAGTTGATCTTGAACTTTCACTTCCAGCTTGTCTATGCGACGTTGAGCACATGTCAGTTCCTCTTGAAGGTGGGTGATGTGCTTGCCGCTCAGTTTCAGCTGGGTCGTGAAGGCATAGCTTAGGGAGCTGGCAATTTTGACTAGCTCCTCATGGTTGTTATTCTGGCTTGAATCTTGTGTCAGGAATCTTCTCAGGACTAGGATTATTATTAAAAATAATAACAGTTCAAACGTCTTGGGGGTGAGGCTGTCTGTCGTGCCTCTCAGCCAAGTGTTCACATCTTCCCTTTGCCAGGGGTCTGCAGTCTCTGCGGCATGTTGGCACGCTGGGGAGAAGAGAGACTGACACAGATCTGTGTGGAGTGGAAGCTATGTGGGGTGTGACAACTAAGTGTTATGTCAGTGATTCTGAACCACTGGTGAAGTGTGGTGATCACTGTGTTGGTCTCAGAGTATCTAGGTAGACTAGCGATGTGAAGACTTCGTCACTCTAATGAGGAAGAGGAAAAGAGACAAAAGGTGAAAAACAAATTTAATAAAAAACAATTCCTTTCTATTTTTTTCAAATGAAGAAAATTCTTTCCTTTTTTTTTATTAAATGTTGTTATCAAGGAGGCAAACAATATTATTAAATCTTTGTCTTAGACAAACTAATATAATAATATTCTGATATCTCTTTTCTTAGTCTGACAGAATTGACAACGCAACACCTTACAGTTGGACCGCTCACCAGGAGGCTGCGAGGCGCCAGTTGCTCAACACTTATCTCTATTAAAATTGATCTCAGCGTTGCATGAGTTGTTCAAATTTGGATTGCGTTTTAAATATAGGGAGGTTAAGAAGAACAAAAGTAGGTTTGATTGCAATCAAATTCGTAAGGATGATTCGCCTTTTGACAGGATTGTATATCTCATACACTTAGAATTGATTGATGGTTCTTACAGGTCCCTACAAATGTGAAAAGTGAAGAGGAAAGAAAGGAGGATAGAACAGGAGGGAAGAGAAAGAGACAGTAAGTTGAGTGGATCGGTCCACTAGCAAGCAGTTATGCCCGACTAGTATAGTGTTGTTTTCAGTTGCTACACAACTATCAACAAAAATAAATTTTGGGTAAAGAGATTTGTCTCTCTAATTTATTTGAACTCGTAGCGAGGGATAACAATGCGTCCTATTAAGGCTCAGGTGGGTCGTTCCCAAGCTAGGATACACAGAGGAAAGGAAATGGTAAGACAAAGTAAAATTGTAAAGTAATAAACAGGCAAAATAAGCAAATATGAAATTAAGTAAATGAGGAAATAAGTAAATAAAATAGTGGTTATGTTTATAACCAAAACAGGAAGAATTAGGGTAAAACGCAATAAAGTAATGAGTGAGTATAAGTCTGAATAGAATCTACTTAAATGGGTAATAAATCAATTAGGTAGAATAAGTTTACTTAAACTTTTAAAGTTCAATACTTATTTGTACCTAAAATGATTATGCCCAAAAGGAATACTAGAAGGAAGGATCATATTAAATAATATGAGGGGAAAATTAGAATGATTCCAAATAAATTTAATGTTTTAATTAAATTTGAATTTGGCACAATTAATAATTCTGAACTAGTATTTTCCTTTCTAGTAGAACTACAAATAAGTGGTAAAAGGGAGAAATAGGGAAGAGAAAGACCAACAAGTATATTAGTTTAAATGTTTGAAGGGTTAAACCACTTTAGCTTTTCAAAACACACACTTTATTCAACCATTGGATGTTTAATGCTAACTTCTAACCTTTGAGGCTAATGGCTTTAGCATAGACTTCAATGTAAACACCACCGTGCCATTAGCAACAGCATGGAGTTTACAAAAGCATCGATGTACTGCGCGTGCGCAGTTCAAAGTTGCTCGAAGTATGTTACATTAAATGTTGGCGCATCTCAACACTGTACAAATAACAACACCGCTTGTTCTGCGATGTGGCGCTTAAACTTTCAGTTCGTTCAGAGTTAAACTTAAACCTTATTCAAATAATAGCTTCGTGCTGCGGTTGAGAAACAGTGAATCACAAGCCCGTGTCCGTTTATATGGACATAAACACAACAGGGTTTCTTCGCTGTTGGTTCAAAGGTAAACTTTACTTGATAAAGCTTTTAAAACTCCCATTCAAATCACTCTCGGACACGCGGTGTTTTCGCGAGATCTAATTAACTTTGTGAGCAGTGTACACAAACAGGCAAGCATTATTCTCTAATGTTTAACCCGAGTCATAGATCTGACAATGGAACACGCACTGACGATCAAACTATGAATAATAAGGCTTTGATAAATAGAATTGAGGAACACGCTCAAAACTATTCTTTATCCACTGATTTATTTCCTTTTAATTACTGCAGTTTAGCTTCGTGCGGCTAACAGTTACTGAGATTATGGAGTAAGTTATAGCTATTAGATGACCTGGAACACGCAGGACATTAATTCAGCTATAAAACAAGGCATTACAAGAAGAGAGGAACACGCTCATCTCCAACCTCATTCTCCGATCTCAAATGTTAACTTTGAGTTCCTTACTGCAGTTAAACAAGAGAGGCTGACTCGAGTTACAGCCTTCTCTGCTCATTCATTCATTCAAGGAGGCGCGCGCTGCTGACGTCACTCACACAAACGCACACACACACTAGTCTCGATCTCAGATCTCATCCGTAAGAATATAAAAGATTAAATAACTTGGTTTATGCTCATAATTTAGATTAATCTGCCCGCATCCTCCACCAATATGTAATGATAACATATAATATATATATTGTTATAAGGGAAACAGGTCAATTTAGCTCAAAGGGAATCATTAATGATTTTATAGGAATTTGAACAGACTCACTGTTTCACGGCGATTCACTGAACAAGCCGTATAACAAACTCTGCACTGGATATTAAAATCCCAAAATATAGTGAAAACACTATTAAATAGCACGGTAACAAAATCGACAGATTAAGGCATTAACTTATGAGCACAAAACACAAGATATTTCTCTTTTCAATATAAACAAGACTTTATTTATATAATGCTAAGACATGTAAACTAATCTACACATGAACACAAGCATTCACACATTCACGCGTTGCAGAAAGAAAGAGAAAGTGAGGAAAGGATTAGATTAAGAGAATGAGAATTTGATATCCCACGTTGACAGCAATATGTGCAATTGCATAAACCTTTACAACCATCAATCACTGATTTAACACTCGCATTGAGTTTTCAATGAGGCTAAAATCTATTTTCAATATTACACCAGTTACAGCAAAGTCTGGGGTTTGTACTTGCGTAGCTTTTGTGTTTAAAGGATTCCCTTTGTTCTCCGTCTTTTCAGGAAAGGGTTTCTCCGAAGTTGCTGATTGGCTTAGAGTTCAGGAGTCGTTGAAGTGGGCGTTGGCTGGTTTTGCAGAGTCTTGGGCTTGTCGTATTTGGCAAACGCAACTTAGCACACGAACTCACGGAAAGAAAATAAACAAAAGTCAAAGAATAAAAGGGTGTAAAGAGGCTAGGTGGCTTTTCTTCTCATCATGGTAGCAACTGGCTAGGTGTGGTCCAGAGCTCATGACTGAAGAGAGAGTCAGTAGATGGCATTCTCAAGAGAGTGCATTTTCCGGAGAGAGAGAGAGAGAGGTCCAAGAGGACGGAGCATTCCAGAGCGAGAAGTTAAGAGCTAAGAGGGGTGTCCTAGTATTTATTCTCGGCCTTTTGACCTCCCAATGGTTGTCTTGACCAATTAGATCCCATGCTGACTCTGGGTGCCGCTTTGTAGCTCCACCCACTTAATAAATTAACATGTCATGGCCAGTCACATTGCTCGAATTTTACATTCTCTTGCAAAATATCCTTTTGAATGTGGTTTCTATAGCCAGAATATGATGCATTTGACAGGAAATCAATTAAAAGAAATGTTCAAAGCTGGAATTATCACGCTCATACATACTAAACATGACATTAACCCTTAAGGCTTAGCTAGTCAATACTAATTAAAAGCACGATAAACACAATGATTAAAACAAGGATATTCAAATTTGTGGGTCACATACATAATATGCAGTTATGCATATAAATTATTATTTTCATTAACAATGAGAATGAAAGTCCTTTAAGATGATTTTACAGTCTGTAGCTGTGATTTCTATCAGATTTACATGTAATGGTCACATGTTGCATCTCTTTGACCATCAATATTTATTCCTCAAATGTATTACCAAATTCCTGCATTGGAATTATCATTGAGTGTTCCTTTGGTTTTGCAGGCTGTATTCAGACGGGCTGGCGCTAGGGGTCTGATTTATGACTTCCTGCTGTTGTCTTGTGGAATTCGGCTTCTCATGTTTCAACCATGCTTCGATCGAATCTTGATTTGCCAATTATTCGGTCCTTGATATTCTACACTTTATACAAGATTCACTCGTTTGAAACACGCTGAATTATATTAACATTTACTATAGAACCATTATTTCACCAATAAACATCTAAATAAATACATCTCTATCTAAATTAATGATTTATTATCTCCGCAAGTGATCAGTTTGAGTATAGTTCTGTGTAAATAGATAAACCGCTGTCAGCAGTTTTCATAATCTAGACAAAAACATTTTAATAATTCTGATAAAACAGTTAAGAAATGTAATAAAATATGATGTTTTGTTTGTTATAGTTATTTCAATATTCCAGAGAATATTATCCAGTGAATTATTCTTCACTCTTTAGTCTATTAAACAGCGTTTAAACCTAAAACTGTAGTTTAAAATGAAGTTGATATGATTTCTGTCTGATCTGATTTCAAAATAATTAGACATTATTTAGCTTATTGTTAATATCAGTGTTGCTGATGATGCTTTTATAAATAATATGTTTTTGTTGTAATTTGAAGATTACATTTGACATGAAAATGTTAATTTTCAACAGTTGTTTGTTGTTAAGATGACTGAAAGAAGGAAAAACCAAAGCTTCACTCTGTTATTTATGTACTTTATAACAGTAAATAAATATCGGTTCTGCATATCGGTTATCGGTACATAAACGTATAAATAATCGGTATCGGTATCGGTTATAAAAAAATCAATATCGGTCGATCACTAAAGCATGCTCTGTTTAAAACTTGCACGGGAAGCTTGCACGGGAAATCCAAACATCTATTGTTATTTCTTGCACCCGGGCTGCTGTTGTTGTGTATTATAGATGTGCTTTCATGGCTTTAATGTTGTATATTATATGTGCTTTCATGCACTCACCTTGATGGTGTCATAGGTGTCTGTGATAAGGGCGATGAAGAGGCTCAGGATCATGAAAGTAAAGAGCGGGACGAAGGTGTAGATGTACATTCTGCTGAACATCCACACCAGATCATTCTTGTCTCGGTGCTTGGTGAAGGTTGAGTAGATTTCATCTCCGTTAATCATGGAAAAGAGGCAGTTAGCTACCGTATTAAATGACCGAAACTGTGGAGAAATAAGCATTATCACCAGTTTCTTCATAAAGAAGGTATGGAATTGTTTTATTTTATTTAAATGCTTCATTTATTAGGCTTAAAAACACTTATATATTAAATACTCATACTCTATCTAAAACTATTTTTTATGCATGTAGTTTTTGTGAGCTTATATTCATTTATAAACTACACTGAATATTTCATGTGCTTTTAAAAATTATTTGTAACACTGCATGCATAGCCATTTAATATTTTTACACTTTATCTATTTATTTTCTTTCATTATTATTGTGCAAGGCAGGATTTAATTCTGTATTTTCAGGTTTCAAGGTTTAAACTGTACATTAGTAAACAGCAGGTTAAGGCCTTTATTTGCTAATATTAATTAAATGAACACATCGAAGCAATCTATTTAAATAATGGATGATCGCGCACGGATTAGGGTTCATTTTATTTGTGAAAAACACAAATGTAGCATGAAAAATGTAATATAGTTTGTGAAAGCTTCTGTGATTGGACAAATCATGAATATTTAATTCAAGGTTTAATAACTAACATTGTTCATCCTAATTTCATCACCTTTTGCCTTTGCAAAAATGGTCCTATAGCACATAAAATTAGTTTTTATAGGTACAAAATATGATATTAATTCCTCAAATAGTATAAAGCCATACTAATAATAAAAGAACAAAGAGAAAAATGATGTCCACTGTCCATGTATTGAATAATGACAAGACTATACATATACTGTGATTATATAAAGACAAGTCAATATATAATAATGTAAGGAGCAGAATATAATTCATATTATATATAAATATAAGCAGAAGCATGTGAAAGGTTTGACACGTCTGAAGCAATAAAGGTAAAACTTTTCACAGTTCATGCTGGCTTTGATATTATAGTCTTAAGTGTCTATTTTCTGAAATTACTCGATTTTAATTTTAATCTGAAAGCTGAATAAATAATATTTCTTTGTTATGATAGGACAATATTTGGCTGAGATACAACTATTTGTAAATCTGGAATCTGAGGGTGAAAAAAATCAAAATATTGAGAAAATCATCTTTAAAATTGTTCAAATGAAGTTCTTAGCAATGCATATTACTAATCAAAAATTAAGTTTTGATATATTTATGGTAAGAAATTAAAACAAAAATATCTTCATGGAACATGATCTTAATATCCTAGTGATTTTTGGCATTAAATAAAATGATAATTTTGACCCATACAATGTATTTTTGGCTATTGCTTCAAATATACCCCAGCGACTCATGACTGGTTTTGTGCTCCAGGGTCACATATATATTTTCAAATATTGCTCACGTTTTCATGGTGTGGCCCCAAAACGATCCATCCGCAGAAGCAGTAGCCGAGAAAGATCATAACAGCGCAGAGGGAGAATCGAATGACGTTCGGAAGTGCAGCCTGCAGGGTGAGGATGAGGATCTGGAGACGCAATTAACACTCATTACTGTCTAACACTAATTACTAAACCCACACAAACGTGAGAAAAGGTCATGCTTTGTTTGACCAATACCACTTTATTTTTTATTGATGAACACCTGAATAATTAAGCGACTTACATAATATTTCTGAAAGAAACTCAGGTAACGCATTACTCCAATCCACACGAGCATCGTTGCTGTGCCCAGTAAAATACTGCACACATCATAATTAGTCAGTTCCTGAGAACAAGACGATCACTGAACATTAGTGCATACATCTACACGGTTGTGCTCACGATCAGCTCGTGTGATGTGTTCCCTGTTAAAGCATCTGTTACTCACCTTGCTCTGAATGCATATTTTCAGAACTGATCCTGCAATAGTCAGCGTGTCACTGATGATGATGAGAACGTACCAGCCGTTGATGAACTCTATTCTCTCAGACCAGCTAACTCTTTTACTGTGGTAAATGCATGCAAATGTGGTGTACTCCTGACGAGAAAGCACACGCATATGACGTGTTAATAGCAGGCATTTTAAAGTATGATATAACTCATTTGACGTCTATGATATATACAGAGCTGTGCTGCAGTCATTTCGCGGGAAAATATGTCATTTGGGTAACACTTAAGGACCAATTCTCACTATTAATGAGTTTCTTATTATTAGCAAGCATATTACTGGCATATTGGCTGTTTATTAGTATTTATAAAGCACGTCTTAATGTCTTATTCTGCATGACCATATTGTGGATCTCTTAAACAAACAACCCCTAACAACTACCTTACTAACTATTAATGAGCAGCCAATTAAGATATTATGGAGGCAAAATTCATAGTTAATAGTTAGTTATTTGTAAAAAATGAGTCCCTAAAAACTGAAGTATGACCCAGAATATGGTTGTGAAGTCTTTTCCATAACCTGCTGACTTTAATTTCTTAATTTTATGACTTTATTCCTGTAATATTACAACTTCACAACATTACTGTTTTCTTCTTGTGCACCTAAACAGAGAATAGAATAGAATATAGTAGAGTATAATATAATATAATACAGTAGAGAAGAATAGAATAGAATAGAGTATAATAGGTTAGAGTAGAATATAATACAGTAGAATATAGTAGAGTAGAATAGAGTAGAAGAGAATATAATAGAATAGAGTATAATAGGTTAGAGTAGAATAGAGTAGAATATAATACAGTAGATTAGAGTAAAGTAGAATAGAGTAGAATATAGTAGAGTAGAAAATAGTAGAATATAATAGAGTAGAGTAGAATAGAGTAGAATATAGTAGAGTAGAAAAGAGTAGAATAGAGTAAAGTAGAATAGAATAGAGTAGACTATAGTAGAGTAGAATAGAGTAGAATATAATAGAGTAGAGTAGAGTAGAATATAGTAGAGTAGAAAAGAGTAGAATATAATAGAGTAGAGTAGAGTAGAGTAGAATAGAATAGAGTAGACTATAGTAGAATATAATAGAGTAGAGTAAAGTAGAATAGAATAGACTATAGTAGAGTAGAACAGAGTAGAATATAATAGAGTAGAATAGGGTAGAGTAGAATAGAGTAGAATAGGGTAGAGTAGAATAGAGTAGACTGTAGTAGAATAGAATAGAATAGAGCTGTGTTTTTGGGGGCTTGTAATTGTAGAGCTACACTTAAAGCGATAGTTCTCCAAAAATTCAAATTTGCTTTTCATTTACTGTAAATAATGTTCAGTTTCTTGCGCAGACCAATCGTTTCTCTTCATAAGACCTCAACATGTCGTCAAGAGCCACGGGAATTAATTCTGTGTTTTCTGCATGTGCTTTTTTGAGTCTCGGTGCCGGTAGCCATTGACTTGCACTTTATGAATTCCCAACGAACACGGTTTCAGCTTCTTTACTGTTCTACTGAAGACCAAGAGTCACCTACATCTCAGCAAATGTGTACTTTTGGATGAACTATCCCTTTAGTGGGACGGCCATATCAGACTTACAAACTGCAAGAGCATGCCGTTGTAGACTGAGCGTGTGCAGAGGATGAGCGAGAGCAAACAGGAGCAGATCACCACACAGTCGAACAGAACGATGAGCTGATAGTGAAGCTCTGCTGGAACAAACACAGCAGCACAGACTTTCTCACACACTAGTAGTTAGTTCTTATGTGGACATCAGGTAAATCAGTCACTAGAAATGTATTATTCATCCTTATTTGTATTTGTTCACAGTAGGGGTCATGTGAAGTACAGGACACACATTGTCCAGTTGAGGTATTGAATAAAGCTACAGAGGACCTAGAGAGAATTTTGACACTTAAGGATAAAACAAGTATGCGTTTCAAGCAAAGTGGTTAAAAGACATTTGCAAGGTGTTATACAAACAGTACTTGGAAACTTTTTTGGCTGTCAGATAACAGCACAAAGCTCCCATTTTCTTGCACAAAACTGGAGATTTAGTAGTAAGTAGCTAAACATTTAATATTTGACAACTGTGTTAAGATAGAAATGTTAAAGAAGAATAGTGCTGAAAAGGGGCGGAGCTACATAAGGTCTATATGTCCATTAAAAATCACCTGGACAGGATCATAAAAGTGAAGCCAGCTCTAAGAACAGTTGTGGCATTACTTGTTTGATATTTAGTATATAATCATTCATACATTTTCAATGTTATGTGGAGCAACGAGTATAGTAATACTAGTATTTTATCCTTGTGGGTATATTTTTTGGTCTCCATGAGGAAAACAGCTAACAAATCATACAGAATGAAGTGTCTTGAAACTCTAAATATGCAGAAAGTTTTGTGTGAGGGGTAGGTTTAGGGGAAGCGTTGAAGTTAGGGAATAGAAAATGCCTTTTGTACAATATAAAACCATTACGACTATAGAGAGTCCCCGTAAAACATGGAAACCCAGAGGTGTGTGTGTGTGTGTGTGTGTGTGTAGGCTATATGTGTGTGTGTGTGTGTGTGTGTGTGTGTGTGTGTGTGTGTGTGTGTGTGTGTGTGTGTGTGTGTGTGTGTGTGTGCGCGCGTGTGTGTGTGTGTGTGTGTGTTTGTGTGGGGGGGGTTCTAGCTTACTTGAGCCGGAGACATTCCAGTCCTTGCAGACTTTTATCTGAACATCACTGTTTAGAGATATCTTGATTCGTCCGCTGTGTGCATGGTTGTCAAACTTGATCTGTAATCGAACGCAGCAGATTATCAAACTAACTTCCAGCTCTGAGTCAGACATCCTCGGGTTAACGCGGAGAAATACAGAACTTGAGAGCTCGTGACAAAACAGCATGAAGTCAAGGAACAAAATGATTGACATGAAACAAATGAAAACTAAAATGAAGGAGAAGAGGGAAATGTCTAGTCTTCATGTGACAAACCTCTATTAATCAATCCTGGAAACTGTGTGGTTATGACTAGTACATGTGCTTTTGGAAACCTAAAGCAGAAGCAGCTGTCTTTTAATGCTAACCAAACAGAGAATGAGGAGTTTCACTCAGTTTCACATTCATCTACTATCTAAGTAACTTTGCAGCTACATGTCAACTAACTCTCATTAGAGTAAGACTGTTAGGTTTAATGTTTGTAGAGTAACATACCTGCAAAGTTACTTTGTAGCATTGGATCATCAAGATAACGTGTTAGCAGACAATCAAGCAATGACTGCTAGCTGACATGCAAAACAAAGTGTTATAAAGAGACGTATGTGTGACATTTAACACTTACATGAATGGAAAAGTCATAGCAGTCCGGTAACTCCTCGTGACATACGGTTTGAAGGTTGATGGCCTTGACTTTGAGATAGATGTTTAAGGCTAACAACCTGGAAAAGAACCAAAAATAAAACACAAACTATGAATTCAATTAAACTGATCAATGATTTATAAAGAGAAATGTAGTGTACACACCTTTGAAAATCTAAAGTCAGGTTCATGGCATCGTCCAAATCATCCGTATTGTAGAGTGAAATGGGGTAAATAGAAAGACATTCTGCAAATGAAATAAAGAAACAACAAACAAACAATTATAAAGACCCGATATTGTGATAATATTGCACTATATAATACTATCACAAAAGCCTTTGGTTTTTCATCTTAACGTGACAGTGGATGATTAAAACTGTGTAATAACTGCATCACTTCTGTCATCCTTACTACAGTAATTACATTAGACTGTATAGTTTATTATTATTATTATGACAAATGATGATACCTGTCTCTACATGTGGATCAATATCAAAGGTCTCGTTAGCTGGTAAAACGCTAGCATGTCGATATGACTCTTGACAGATGGACAGAGGAGTGAACACGTCATCAATCCTCTCAAACGCGTGATTATCAATCGTCAGGTTTTCTAGCTGTAGATACTAAAACACAATAAAAGAGATTAAATCATGCCTAATCCATGAAACTTAATATATACTTAAATGAAATGCAGATGCATATAGTGCTTGTTTTGCAAATGTACATGCATGTCATGCTTCATATTTAGTACACTCCACAGGTCTGTGTGAATCTTAATTTAGAGATCGATGTTATCCATGATTTCAGCATATTCCAACGTTAGCATTTGTAGGATATGAGGCCTACATTTAAGTTTAGTTTCTTTGAAAATCCAATATTTTTCCAGTTCTCACTGTACATTATAAATATGCACTGAAAAACTGAAACAATGTCATTTATTTAAACTGCATTTTTATATTGGTCTAATCAGATAATAATGGAAAATCATGGTTTTCAATTGAAACCTTTTCTGTTAACTGTGCCTAAAAGAAAATAACACTGCATTTAAAAATCCAAAGGAATAATTGTGTTTAAATAGAGTTACACATGATTGTGCACATGAGTACACACAATAGAGTTACACATGATTGTGCACATGAGTACACACAATAGAGTTACAATAGAGTTACACATGAGTGTGCACATGAGTACACACAATAGAGTTACACATGAGTGTGCACATGAGTACACGCAATAGAGTTACACATGAGTGTGCACATGAGTACATGCAATAGAGTTACACATGAGTGTGCACATGAATACACACAATAGAATTACACATGAGTGTGCACATGAGTACACACAATAGAGTTACACATGAGTGTGCACATGAGTACACACAATAGAGTTACACATGAGTGTGCACATGAGTACACACAATAGAGTTACACATGAGTGTGCACATGAGTGCACATGACAATAGAGTTACACATGAGTCTGCACATGAGTACACACAATAGAGTTACACATGAGTGTGCACATGAGTACACACAATAGAGTTACACATGAGTGTGCACATGAGTACACACAATAGAGTTACACATGAGTGTGCACATGAGTACACACAATAGAGTTACACATGGGTGTGCACATGAGTACACACAATAGAGTTACACATGATTGTGCACATGAGTACACACAATAGAGTTACACATGAGTGTGCACATGAGTACACACAATAGAGTTACACATGAGTGTGCACATGAGTACACACAATAGAGTTACACATGAGTGTGCACATGCCACACAATAGAGTTACACATGAGTGTGCACATGAGTACACACAACAGAGTTACACATGAGTGTGCACATGAGTACACACAATAGAGTTACACATGAGTGTGCACATGAGTACACACAATAGAGTTACACATGAGTGTGCACATGAGTACACACAATAGAGTTACACATGAGTGTGCACATGAGTACACACAATAGAGTTACACATGAGTGTGCAAATGAGTACACACAATAGAGTTTCACATGAGTGTGCATATGACAATAGAGTTACACATGAGTGTGCACATGAGTACACACATTAGAGTTACACATGAGTGTGCACATGAGTACACACAATAGAGTTACACATGAGTGTGCACATGAGTACACACAATAGAGTTACACATGAGTGTGCACCTGAATACACACAATAGAGTTACACATGAGTACACACAATATAGTTACACATGAGTGTGCACAGGAGTACACACAATAGAGTTACACATGAGTGTGCACAGGAGTACACGCAATAGAGTTACACATGAGTGTGCACATGACAATAGAGTTGCACATGAGTACACACAATAGAGTTACACATGAGTGTGCACATGAGTACACGCAATAGAGTTACAGATGAGTGTGCACAGGAGTACACGCAATAGAGTTACACATGAGTGTGCACAGGAGTACACGCAATAGAGTTACACATGAGTGTGCACATGACAATAGAGTTACACATGAGTGTGCACATGACAATAGAGTTACACATGAGTGTGCACAGGAGTACACACAATAGAGTTACACATGAGTGTGCACATGACAATAGAGTTACACATGAGTGTGCACATGAATACACACAATAGAGTTACACATGGGTGTGCACATGACAATAGAGTTACACATGAGTGTGCACATGAGTACACACAATAGAGTTGATGCGCAGAACACTAGTTTTACTGACTTGAAAAATTACCGGGGGTTAGTTGGTTGATTGGTTTAATATATTATATATTTTTTTAAATATTATATTTTAAAAAGACATCACAATAATAAAAAGTAATATTAAAGACTTGAACAAATGCTGCTCGTTTTAACTTTGTATTCATCATAGAATCAAAGAAAAAAATATCACATGTTCCAAAAAAACAATATGAAGCAGCACAACAGCAACAACACTCATAACAAATCAGCATATTATTATTATGATTCTGAAGATCATGTGACACTGAAGACTGGAGTAATGATGCTGGAAATTCAGCGCTGCATCACAGAAATAAATGACATTTTTAAAGTATATAAAAATAGGAAACCAATATTAGAAATTGCAATCAGATTTCACAATACAGTTTTTTTGTGAATATTTTTTATTTTGGATGAGAAGAAGAGACTAGCTTAAAAACATAAAAAAATATTACTCCTCCCAAACATCTGAGCAGCAGGGATAAATACATATATATATATATGTATTTACATTAAGTAACATGTTGGCTTGTCTCTAAAGAAAATAAATTAAGTTTATGGTTTTATATTAAATAATATTCTTGCTTTGTATGAATGATGAGACAATATCCCTCAGACAATATACAGAATTAACCAATTTTTGCCATAAGTTAAATATATTAAGTTTCTGCATTATATAAATCTATCGTGGAAACTTAATTTCCTGTAAAGCTGCTTTGCAACGATTGTATCGTAAAAAGCGCTATACGATAATAATTAATGTAATTTGTAGTCTATGTAAAAAGAATATTTTTGTGTGATATTAAATCAAAATTTAGGTTTTGAACCAAACCATAAATGTACGTTGAGGAAAACCTTTTCTGTTACTTTTGTAATTTTGGTATTTATTTATATTTTGAAGTTGGTCCAAAGTATGCTTCGTGTCAGTGTGTACTCAGACGCACTTACCCTGGTGATTATGTGCCGCATGTGGTCATGAACCTCGTGTCTGGTGTACAGCGCATCATTTTTACTTCTGTCCTGGTAATTTTTCAGGAAAAAATGCTTGAATGCGATGATATTTTCCTCTTTGAAGGTGACCATCATCTCGTTGCTCAATCCAAAAGAAACTAACTGTGGAACGAGTACAACACGCAGACAGATCATAATCAATTTTATAATCAATATCATCAAGAACTGCTTTAACACATTGACAGTAAATGAAGTGTGAAATTGAGTAAGTGCAATTAGTGGTCACACGGTCATATTTCCAGTTTTACGTAACAACTGAAATCTAAGGATGAGAAACTAGCACATTTTAAGTGTAAGGCTCTATGAAAACTAAAGATTTTCAATGGTTATTGAATTAAAAGTAATCTGTGTAACTTAAAAGATTCTCCTGATGTGGCAGACTACAACTAACACGCTATAAATAGACAGAGACAGTAAATATTTATAATAACATGGATTTCAGCATTAAACTATCTTATATTGACCATTCAAAATGCAGTGTTTCTGGAGTAAATCATACCTGAAAGGTAATAATGGCAATCTTGAGTATCTGCAGCATCATCTTCCATGGCTTACGACCTCTGGCTCTGTACTTCTGGCATGGACTCATGAAGAAATATTTCAGTTTTCTCCTGAAGTTTTCCACAGCCTGAGGGTCCACGTGGGATTTAGCTGTCCTGTGGCATGCCGGGTGATTATTTGGACCACCAGACAAAAAATGCCGTCCGTCAGACATTGTGCCAGCTCACTCTGAAATCAGAAATCACTGACTCGGCTCTTAACACAGACTGGGTTTTTCTGTTTGAGGAACTGAAGCTGTTCAGACCGGTAGAACCAGAGTTCATCTTCAAGCTGAAGCGCTGCTGAAAGATCTGTCAGATAACTTCACGTGTTTTAAACCGCCCCCGTGCCTTACATCAGATCATATGCAGGTAAACATTTCTCAGCAGGTTGTGCAGCATTCACTTCATTTCTCTGCCACTAGCTATTGACCTATTTCAAAGTTATGTATCTTGTCAAAACTTTTGGAAAGTTTTATCAGTAAACAATTGACACAGTATTTACACTCTCATGTCTATCAACCAATCAGGGTTTCGTAAAAAACACAGCACCATTACGGCTGTTTTAAACGTTTTAAATGATCTTGTGAGGTCCCTAGATGAAAAAACACTGTTTAGTGATGTAACTAAGGCATTTGATACAGTGAACCACAATATTTTGTTAGGCTTAGAAGTGTTGGTCTATCAGATAATGTAGTTTCATGTTTAATACTTAATTAAAGGGAAGAACTCAATGCGTGCAAGTGGAAGGTTTAAAATCAGACCTATTGGGAGTTCCCCAAGGATCTGTATTGGGTTCATTATTATTTATTATATATGTAACTCCCCCGGGTCCACACTGCCACAACTCGTCGGAGCGGGTCTCGAACCCGGGATTCCGGTGCGGGAGGCGGGCGCTCTAACAAGGAACGCCAAAGGCTACAGCCTCTAGCGTCAGTCGCTAGAGCGCCTCTTTTTGAGGTCAGGAGAGTGAGGTTTTACACACAGCCCTTACTGGCATAGCTACATCCGTTACATATATATAAATAGTTTAGACGTTAACATTGATAATGCAAGGTCCCACTTTTATGCCGACGACATTGTCATCTATTGTTCTGCTCCTACACAACAACAAGCTTTGGGTCACGTACAGTCAGCGTTTGATATTATTCAAGCAGGGTTTTTTACTTTGAAGTTGGTCTTAAATGTTGAGAAAACTACATTTATGTGGTTATCAAACTATAGAAATTCTTTGGATGGTTGTTGTTCTCCGAACTCTGCAAGGAAAATTGATCGCATTAGTGTCAGAGTATAAGTATCTGGGCATCATAATTGATGACAAACGACGTTTTGATTCATATATGAATTATTTGCGATTAAAGTTGAAGAAGCAGCTAGGATTTTATTTCAGAAACAAGTCTTGCTTTTCATTTAATGCAAGGAAGAAGCTTGTGTCTGGAACTTGTTTTCTGATTCTTGACTATGGGGATGTGTATCAGCTTGCCTCTTCTTATCTTCTTGCCTCTCTGGAAGCTGTGTATCATGGTGCTTTAAGATTTATTACGGATTGTACATATTCCACACATCATTGTATACTCTATAATAGAGTTGCCTGGTCTTCACTTGCGGTTTGAAGGCAAATGCATTGGTTTTTATTGATTTACAAAGCTATTCTGGGGTTTTGCCATCCTGTCTCTGTTTTATGATTCACCAAAAAGTAGTTGTTAACTATTCATTGCGTTCCCAATCTTTTTATAATCTTTATGTACCTTCAGCACGAACTAATTTAGGTAAAACTGCACCGTCAGACTGGAACTCTCTTCAAATGAAACCGCAGCTTAATCAGGTGGTGTCTCTTAGTAAATTTAAAACACTTTTGCGTGCAATAGAACATGATTTAATGATTTGCAAATGCTTCTAATGCTATAATATTGTATTGTTGTGATGTACTGTTTTTTGTTGTACATGTATTTGTATAACTGGGCCGCCTATCTTGGCCAGGACACTCCTGGAAAAGAGATTTTTAATCTCAGTGAGGTTCTCTCCTGGTTAAATAAAGGCTAAAATTATATAAAAATAACTACACGATGCCAATGAGAGGTAAATCTTTTTCTTGAACACATTTGAATACATTTTGTAGTAGTGAGTGGAGTCAAACAAGCCGAGAAAAGGGCTTTCACACTTGAAATAGTTAACCCTGGTTATTCTAATCCTGGGTTATATTGCTTTATGTTTCATACTGCTCATAATTTACAGATACGTCTGCAAGATGGAAAGCATCTGCTGTCTACAAACATTTGACAGACGTCTTTCAGTTTTACATGCATTCTAAATCATAAACATCTTAAAGACATCTAATAGACGTCTATTTGACATCTGATAGGAAACGTCTAGTCTCGCGTAGACAGGCCTTCTGACTGACGGCTGAAAGTCTGAATAGATGGCCTGTGGAGGAAAACAGTATGATTTTGTTAATCATCTAATACTTGTTAATCATTTAATACTCATGTTTATGTTAAATATATTGTCTGTTCTTACAAATGTCTCAGATTGGATGTTTCACATTAAGAAGTGCTCTGCTAAAGAAACAAAATGTTGGGCTGTAAGTTAGGCCTATGAGTCTGCTGTGGAAATTCCTGTGAAAATCCTAAATCAAGTTAAGCCCAGCTCACACTGTGCGATTTTGGCCACGATTTGGTCGTCTGAGACAAATTTAGAAAATCCTAAAAGATTCCTGTAATCCTAGGCTAAAATCGGTTGTCTTTAATCGCTGGTTTGACATGTCCACCGACAGCCGATTAATGGCCGTTGGGATCAATTGTTTTCCTCCGATTAAATTCTGGCAGTGTCAGAAGATTTCAGACACTTTCCTGCAGTGTGACATCTCCTACGACAACCGTCAAACCAAGAACCAATAGGTGCGCTGAACCCGATGACGCAATTAGCGCGACAACTTCAAACCACGAAAATGTCGAAACGAGTCAGGTGGACAGTACAACAGGAAGAAAAACGTATTGAGCTATGGAGGGAAAAGGAGTGCTTGTATGACGTGTCGTCGCATGACAGGGTTAAAAAGGAAGCGGCTTGGAGAGAGATAGGATGTTTAAACTCGAATAACAAAATTACCTCAAGTTCGCGCTGTAGAACTGGAAGTCCATAAAGTCCTATTTTGCCCAGCCATGACTTGCTCCACACACGTCGTCTTCGTTTTTTCTTTTTATTATCAAGGCATGTAATTAATAAAACTAACGCTACACGTTGCTGTTGTTTGCTAGCTACCATTATAGCGAGAGAACGTGGGTCACGGATTGATGACGTAAAACTCCGGACAAGTCTGTCTTGAGTACGTCCGTTTTTGTCGCGTTTTTACTGTCGTACAGTCTGACATTAAGACAACTGAGATCCTACAGTTTGACATGGGGATCATATTCGTACAGTGTGACAAGCAACAATCGCAAAAGACTATTAAAAATCGCACAGTGTGAGCCCGGCTTTAGGATGGTACGAGATGACACCAGCAGGGCGGAGCTAGTGAACGGTCTAGGCAGAGCGCTGCAAGAGCGAAGGTATTGTTTCACATCATCTGCTAGCAGAACACTTGTGTGAAACTTTCAGTATTGTTTGGGCTGAAGACGATTCTTCAATAAAAAACTTTTTATTCTTAACAAAACATCATTCGTCTCGACTATCTTCATCCAAAGACTTCAAGCACAGGCCGTGTGACTGACATGTCAAACAACCAATCACAGTTCGTTTCGTTCAGAGTCACGTGTCCGGGCGTGGAAATGTCATCACAATAACAGACCGGTGTGTGATACTCTCGGATGTATTTTAAAGATTATATGCCGTGAACTTTTAATATTTCATATTTTAGAAACTCCAGCATTTAGTTGACACTGATAAGCATTCACCGTCACATTTGTAAACACGACGGCTTTCTTCTTTCGTGAGGGGGTTTGGCGTCAAGGCGTTGTTTGTTTCCAGGCGAAACGTTAAAGAACGCGACACACATCTCCCGGAAAGCCTGTATAGTTCAACCAATCCGACGACGACTTCGACACTCCTGAAGCGTTTCCAGATAAGTGCACCGTATGCAGCTGACAACACTTTAAAGGTGATAATCCTTCTTGGGAAGTTTCATATACATAAAGCAAAAATTACGTCTATTAGTCCCTCTTTTAAGTTTTTTATGAAGTACTTGATATATTTTATGACTCACTGACTTAAATTACTAGAAACAAGAAATGTATAAAAACATCTCTCATATAAAAAATTGTATTTGTAAAATGTAATGCTTTACCTTACATGATGTGTATTTGTTATATGTATATGTATTTTTGTGTGTGAGTTATGTTTGAAGTTAAGTATTTCTGTTTAATTGATTTTGAAAGTGTGTCGGCTGAGCCTGAGGCTAGGAAACATCCCACAGACGTATAGCAGATGAGCAAACACACTAAAATACGTCTCGTGTAACGGATGTATGCCAGTAAGGGCTGTGTGTAAAACCTCACTCTCCTGACCTCAAAAGAGGCGCTCTAGCGAGGGTTCGCGACCCGCTCGGTGAGTTGGTGCGGACCCGTGTTGGGGGGGTTACATTGGTGCCGTGACCCGGATGGGAGTGAGGTTTAGGGGGGTGAGTGTAACGGATGTATGCCAGTAAGGGCTGTGTGTAAAACCTCACTCCCCTGACCTCAAAAGAGGCGCTCTAGCGACTGACGCTAGAGGCTGTAGGCTTTGGCGTTCCTTGTTAGAGCGTCCGCCTCCCGCACCGGAATCCCGGGTTCGCGACCCGCTCGGTGAGTTGGTGCGGACCCGTGTTGGGGGGGTTACACTCGCAGATGTAAAACAGACATCAAATAGATATTTCCGTGATGTACGTGTGCTATCAGGGGGTTAACAATTAACAGTACTTTGTTTTCATGTATTGTCGTTTCACACATTCCTAAACTGCGGGTTAATGTTCTTATTTGCATATTTATGATGTCAGTGTCACTGATTGGATGAATGCAGACCTGTTTATGGAACGGCTCTAGCATTGGGCCTCGTTTTATGATGCCGACTGTATTATCACGTTTTCTACAATGGGCGTTTCTGATTGTTAAGATAAGAATTAAGCAGTCTCTTCTTTACTCCAGTTGACGTTTGCACTCACCATTTGACATTTCCCCACAACGCAAAAACTAATGTTTAACACGGGGTTTCCATCACTGTTCAAAGCATGCAAATAGCATGCTAGCATCTAGCCACAACCAAAGGCGTTGAAAATGTCAAAAATCGTTCTAAAAACGGTAAAATTATAAAACTGCATTATTTCACACTTTTCACATTTGGCAAAGCAATACAGTGTGAAACTTAAGCGGTGCTAATACTGCTCCCTTCTGAATTACAAGTGCGAAACGTGCCTTTTAAATGACGATAACCCCAGGTTAAATGCAGTGTGAAAAGCCCTAACGAGTTCCTGTGTCATTTTAAACTGGCTTTTCAATTCATCTGTAAAAACATGTTGTTTTTCAAACATAATGCTGACTGAAATGTCACAAGCGTGGCCAGCGGCAAAACCAATTTTCAGAATTGCAAGCTGACAGTTTCATAAAGTTGTGACAGTCCATAAAAACCTGGATGCTGTTTTTTTCTTGTATTGTAGGACACTTGTAAGTGTTTTAACACTATCAGTATGAAACATGATAATTATATTATGTCTTTGGAGTAAAGTCAGTCAAATGAAAACACATGCACAGATTAGTCAGTTATAATTATCACATTTCAAACCCCTCATGTTGTATTTGTATGGAATCAAATCATCAAATGAAGTATACACTTTATATATCTTGAGTAGGCTACTTTACATGTAAAGTACTTGCATTTAACCCTAACCTCCCCATACTCCTAAACCTGACCATACTTCAAACATTAGCAGTAAATGTGGGGCTTTTCCAGAACAACATGAAGTTACAGTAAATCCACGTGTGTCCTATTTAATGTTAAAGCCACCTATTATAATGTGACTAATTTAGTTATACACGTTTATAGGCTACTGTAAGCTGATGATCTGTAACTATATATGACTATAACCAATATAAACACAATGCACATCATGATTATTATTATAATTTAATACCATTTACTGCTTTTACTATCATTGAACCCATCAGAAAGATGCTCCTTGAGTGCTCATTGGACACATATTTAAAAGTTCAAGGAATAAAAAAATACAAATAATTATTATTATTCACTCAACCTTATGATTTCCTCTTTTTTATAAAACTAAATGAAGTATAGCATCATATTCAGATGCTAAATGAATGAATGGAAATTAATGGTGACCTACATTTCAAGATAAGCTTCATTAGTCTTGATGTGTAACGCATTAATGCAATCATATGGACTCGGGATTTTAAGCTGTTCTTGTCCTTTATGGACAATTATGGCCCTTTATGAACTTAATACAAATCTTTTTTTAAGCAACTTAAGTTACAGCCAGTCTTAAAGAGAAAATATAGGCTATAGATGACTAAATTGCAAGACTAGTCTACACATTTTACACAGTTGGACACAGGTCTTCATCCACTTTCACTTAATAGAAGGGTTTCCAGAAGTCAGACAAGTTTGGAATGAGGTATAATTTATTAGTTAAGTAGACAAAATTAACAAAATCCTCAAAGTTTAAGCAATAACCAGCTTTTATCATTACATTATTTCAAGGATCCTCAGTAGACACTGTAAAAATGATCCATAGAATTTCACTCAGTTTGTTTGAGTATTTAATCCCATGTAAAATCCACCCAAAACGACCTACATTTAACAGCACACTACTTAACGTCTAACATTTGTCAGTAAGTTACACAAATGTTTACTTGTAAGAGTGAGTAATAGGATCTTTGACTGTGCTCTTAAAACACTTTCTGTAGTCAGCATAGCACATGTTTGCAGTGAACAACTCTACACTGATGTTATCACGGCATTATTACTCATTGAGTGGAACAATATACTATAAACTCAAATCACAGATCCACCCACAACTTATACACAAGCTTTACTCTTCAGCACAATGGTAACCACAAAACACAATATAGAGACTCTTTAAATGTCAGGATAACAGCATTAAACACCAACAGGTTTTTCCCTTTACTCAGAATAACACATTTTACTCTCATTTACCGTCCGGGTCCAGGCTTATATATGCAGAACATGCAGGGAACTAAAAATCCACTGCTCAGTTTGAGTTAATGCCAAAAAATGAGTTTTTTAGATAGTTACAATAAGTAGCACTTTACTTGAAGCCTTATTTTTAGTGCATTAACTATGCCTTGTAATGCACTTTATAATGCATTGTATGATTTCATGAATAATTGTAACCAGTTATAACAATACAATGCTTTTCTATTTATTCTTACACTTTTAGAAAGTATAGCACATGACAAAAAGCCTTCAAATATTATAATGCATTCCATATGAATAGCTTTTTTAATGCATTATAAATAAAGGCTTTAAGTAAAGTGTTCACTAAATGAAGTAAAATTCAGTTCTACATGACTGGATACATTTAAAGTAAGTTGTTCAGCATCAACTCGTTTGAATTAAGCACATTTAACCAGCAGAGAAACAGACTTGCTGTGAGACGCTGCTGGCGAGAGACATAGTTTTGGGGAATGTTCTGCATCTCACACATTGAAGGAATGCAGGTGATCGTGTCGAAAGCTTGCGCTACGACATGGGAGACATGGGAGACAAAGAGCGTGAGCGCAGCGGCTGGAAATTAGCATCCCCGCTGCCTCCTGAACTTCCACAAACAGCAGCATCTATGTCCTGGACGTCCGTATCGGGCTCCTCGGGCAGCGCTGGCGCTCAGGGTCTCCAGGTTTAGGCAGGCTTGATGAGACGGTGGAGGACACATTCGTGCTCCCAGCGCCTCCGCAGATCGACAGAACCTCGTTCCCTCGACCCGATCCGTAACGCAGGTTAAAGGATCCCGTAACGACGGAGGACGACGGACTTCGTTCTCCTTCTGGATGATAGCATGTAGTGGAGTACTTGTCATAGTCCGAGTCCATTTTGGAGAAGTCATTGGTTGCTCCTTTTGTGCTTGAATAACCGGAGTTTGCAGAGGACCCTGCTGCAATACATGAAAATATTAAGAAAGCATTGATCAGAAGAAAACAAGAAACTAATTACAAACTCTCATCAAACTATTCAATGTTACTTGTGAATTAAAGCCATTAGACAACTTTTTATTAAACACAATCTTCAGAAAGCTTTGGGAGTCAAGGTGATATATTGTTATATTATTATTTATTACACTAATAAATTACACATTTATTAAAATACATGCATATACTGTTAATAAAAATGCATATATATAACAACATATCAATTAGATTTGTATATATATACAAATATATGTCGTAATGTATTATTATGACTAGTTTCCACCCTCTCTTTAATAAAAGCTCTGATTAAGAGCATGTTTAAGAAACCCTTTGTAATGAGAGAATGTCTCTGCTCACAACTTAATACAATACCTGCCTTTGTCTAATATTATAAATTCAGTACCTTGAACCCAACTGCTAGATATTACTATAGATTATAAGATGAAATATAAACAGAAAAATGATGCATTTAGAACATGTTACAGCTATGATATAAGTTATAACAAACCATCTGTTTCAAGATGAGATATAAATCTGAACACTTTTTGCTGCTAATTATAACCAGCACACTGAAATATCACTGACAACATGCACAAGCAAATCACTGCCCTCTCAAATCAGTTCCTTTCGAGATCTTGATATAGCAAACTAGATACGTACTCATGACATACTCCAAATCAAAACCACTTCTGCTTCACATCGAGTCACTGTTCAGCAGCTCATCTTTTATTAGCTATTGTCAGCAGACATCTCACCCTGCAGCTCAAGACCGGTTGCCCACTGAAGCTAAGCAGGGTTGAGCTGGTCAGTACCTGGATGAGAGACCTCCGGTGAAAACTAGGTTGCTGTTGGAAGAGGTGTTAGTGAGGTGAGCAGGGGGTGCTCACCCTACAGTCTGTATGGGTCCTAACACCCCGGTATAGTGAGAGAGACACTATACTGTATAAAGCACCGCCCTTCGGATGAGTCGTTAAACCGAGGTCCTGACTAGGGGTCGACCGATTATCGGCGCCGATATTAAGCATTTTGCCGATTATCGATATCGGCCATTTTAAAAACAGATTTGCCGATAATTTTTTTTTTTTTTTTTAGGCAAACAAGCATACTATTTACAGGTGACATTATTTATTGGTGAATAAATAATACAGGTGAAACTATTTAATGTTTAAATGCACTATTTGGCTCGATGCAGCCTGTCTGAGCTCAACACTCTGTGAGAGTGAGGCGATCTCTCAATCTCTGAGAGCAATCTCCGCCCACCGCTCATCTGATATGTAGAGAGTCACGAGTCCGACCAATCAACGCGGAAAACTGAAGGCAGTCTCACACCGAGAGCACTTGCTAACTGGAGCTGCCTCAGTGATCACGCATCAGTTGTCTCTCAAAGGTAAAGCAGCAGCAGACGTTGCTGAAGTTGCAAAACACCTCAATATAACCTATGATGTCCGCAATGCGGAAAATGCGGGCGGAATCGCGGAATGCAGTCATATAATGGAATTTACCGTATAACGCGGAATGTCACGGAATTTGTCGAAGTTTGGATGAATTAATCAAAAGTAGGTCAGTACACTTAAATCGACTCGCGCTATGGACTAGTATCTATAAATATTAAGCCGCAAAACACTTTAAATATGAATCCTGCATGTTCTGCATCTCTGTTAATGAATGACACAGACGCGGGTTTCATTTACTGCACACACACATACTGAAGCGTGTGCTCGCGGTGACTTCAGCGTCTGCCGTCTCACTAAATGAGGACATAAATACATGAACAACATCCCCAGAACTGCTCGCAGAGTCACTTCATGAGCATTTGACGGTTTCATTTGAGTAAAACGATCGTCATATCATATATACATAGGCTACAGAAACCTAAAAGGTCCTCATGGCAACCTGTCAAAATATAAGTTCGGTTTAGCCGAATATATTACTGTATACGTAATACAACTACAACAATTATTACAACTTTTGTTGAGAATAATCACACAATACGCTAAATACGCTACTTTAAGTTTTACAAAATGTTTACAGAATGCTTCTGGGTGATCTCTGTACTTATGTTATTATTAATATTACTGTTTATTTAATGTTGTTGTTATTAACAGTTTTCAGAATTAAAGACATGTTTAAAAGCATTTAAAGAACGTTTTTTGTCAGAGCTCTTGTTATTATTAATTTTGGCATTCATTTTCATTTTACACCAGACATGTATATCGGGTTTCAAAATATCGGTTATCGGTCTACTTGATCTGTAATAATCGGTATCGGTATCGGCCCTGAAAAACACATATCGGTCGACACCTAGTCCTGACTCTCTGTGGTCATTAATAGGGATATGGCACGAGATCTTGCGAGAATGTGACAATATCATCGCAAAACATTTTGCAGTATGTACATTAGAGCTCCACCTTTAATCGTTAAAAAATTGCGATCTTGATTCAAACACCCGCGATCTTATTCCTGAGTGACAACGGTTCAGCTATGTCTTTAACACCTGTTTCACATCGCGAGTGTCAGTGGAGCATGAGAAGCACGTGGCCCATGCTGATGTGAACGCTGTCATTCACTGATACGGGCGGAGACAAAACATGCACTGCTCGCTCCATTGATTCATGCTGCTGCTGGTCCAGAAAGAGCAACACAAACGCTCTTTTCAACCACACATCATTATTTCTGTGTTACAGACATTTAAATAACAGAAGTATTGGGATAAAAGTTTATAGTTTGGGTATAAACACGTATTGTCTACATAGCGATCAAAACGAAAGTATCTGAACACTTGTATTGTAACACTTATCTTCCGCTAGGATGAGGCGACAACACGTTTAAAAGTGTATTTGACATTGAATCATTCATTCAGGAGATTTAAACAGTGAAACAAGTCTTTATGAACTGAGACACTGCTCCTTCATTTATTTTGTTCAAATTAATGTCTATTTTTAAAAGATTTAAACAATGAACATTTTGTCAGAACCACTAGTAAATTACGTTATTTTGTTTCGTTTTCTAATATTTTTTTTCAGAATCATGATCTGCAATTTATTAAACAAATGAAGATTCTCAATTATTCAGAATCATGCAGCTCTAGTTTACTTGTTACTACTTATAATTAATTAAAATAGATGTTTAGTTTCATAAAGTATGAGTTGATTTCAAAATGTACCTACATTTGTTGCATGTTGTGTTTTTCTCTATATATTTCATCATTGAGGATTTTTTTTTTAAAGAAAAAGATCTTGTCTCGTTCTCATGAACCCAGTCTCGTCTCTCGTCTCGTGGGATAAGTGTCTCGTCTTGAGGGATAAGTGTCTCGTCTCGAGGGATAAGTGTCTCGTCTCGTCTCGAGGGATAAGTGTCTCGTCTCGTCTCGAGGGATAAGTGTCTCGTCTCGTCTCGAGGGATAAGTGTCTCTGCCTCGAGGATAAGTGTCTGCCTCGCCTCGAGGATAAGTGTCTCGTCTCGTCTCGAGGGATAAGTGTCTCGTCTCGAGGGATAAGTGTCTCGTCTCTTGGGATAAGTGTCTCGTCTCGTCTCGAGGGATAAGTGTCTCTGCCTCGTGGGATAAGTGTCTCCTCGCCTCGAGGGATAAGTGTCTCTGCCTCGTCGGATAAGTGTCTCGTCTCGTCTCGAGGGATAAGTGTCTCGTCTCGTCTCGTCGGATAAGTGTCTCTGCCTCGCCGGATAAGTGTCTCTGCCTCGCCGGATAAGTGTCTCGCCTCGCCGGATAAGTGTCTGCCTGCCTCGAGGGATAAGTGTCTCTGCCTTGTCTCGAGGGATAAGTGTCTCGTCTCGTCTCGTGGGATAAGTGTCTCTCGCCTCGTGATAAGTGTCTCTCTGCCTCATCTCGTGGGATAAGTGTCTCGTCTCGTCTCGAGGGATAAGTGTCTCTGCCTCGCCTCGTGGATAAGTGTCTCGCCTCGCCTCGTGGGATAAGTGTCTCGCCTCGCCTCGAGGATAAGTGTCTGCCTGCCTCGAGGATAAGTGTCTCTGCCTCGCCTCGAGGGATAAGTGTCTCGTCTCGTCTCGAGGGATAAGTGTCTCGTCTCGTCTCGAGGGATAAGTGTCTCGTCTCGTCTCGAGGGATAAGTGTCTCGTCTCGTCTCGAGGGATAAGTGTCTCGTCTCGTCGGATAAGTGTCTCGTCTCGTCTCGAGGGATAAGTGTCTCGTCTCGTCTCGAGGGATAAGTGTCTCGCCTCGAGGATAAGTGTCTCGCCTCGCCGATAAGTGTCTCGGCCTCGCCTAAGTGTGTCTCGCCTCGCCTCGAGGGATAAGTGTCTCTCATCTCGCCGGATAAGTGTCTGTCGCCTCGAGGATAAGTGTCTCGCCTCGCCTCGCTCGGATAAGTGTCTGTCTCGTCTCGTCTCGAGGGATAAGTGTCTCGTCTCGTCGGATAAGTGTCTCGTCTCATCTCTCGCTCGAGGATAAGTGTCTCGTCTCGTCTCGAGGGATAAGTGTCTCGTCTTGTCGGATAAGTGTCTCTGCCTCATCTCGAGGGATAAGTGTCTGCCTCGCCTCGAGGGATAAGTGTCTCGCTCGCCTGGGATAAGTGTCTCGCCTCATCTCGCCTCGCCTCGAGGGATAAGTGTCTCGCCTGCCTCGAGGATAAGTGTCTCGCCTCATCTCGCCTCGCCTCGAGGGATAAGTGTCTCGTCTCGTCTCGAGGGATAAGTGTCTCTGCCTGCCTCGAGGATAAGTGTCTCGTCCTGCCTCGAGGGATAAGTGTCTGCCTGCCTCGAGGATAAGTGTCTCGTCTCATCTCGAGGATAAGTGGATAAGTGTCTCTCAATTTCATAAACAATAAACATCAATTTCATTTATTGAGAGCTCAAGCTCTAAATGCTGTAATCTATTAATAAGGAAGACATATTTGTCCATGTTTACACCTGATATTAATATGTGACTCTGGACCATAAAAGCAGTCATAAGTAGCACAGGTATATTTGTAAAAATAGCCAACATTACATTGTGTGGGTCTAAAGTACTGATTTTTCTTTTATGCCAAAATTCATTAGGATATTAAGTAAAGATCATGTTCCATTAATCTATTACCATAAATATATAAAAACGTACTTTTTATTAGTAATTTGCATTGCTAAGAACTTAATTTGAACAACTTTAAAGATGATTTTCTCAATATTTGGATTTTTTTGCACCCTCAGATTCCAGATTTTCAAATAGTTGTATCTCAGCCAAATATTGTCCTGTCATAACAAACCATACATCAATGGAAATATTATTTACTCAGCTTCAGATGATGCATAGATCTCAATTTTACAAAATGGACCCTTATGACTGGTTTTGTGGTCCACATATATTTTGGTTGATCTAATCTCAAGGGGCCGATGTAAAATACGGGTGTAAATGGGGTCCAAAACCCTTTGAGCTTTTCATCAATTTAGACATTTTGCATTTCTTGCATGGTTGCTTTTAACAATAATGTTATAAATGTGTCAGTGGCTGTTTACTCTCAAGTCTTATAAGGAGCTGTAGCAATAAAAATCAAGTAAAATTTGAAATCAAAATTTGATTTTATAATATAACCCCTTTAATTAACACATGTTGTTTCTTACCTTTTAAAGCTTCCAGTCGCTCATTTTTCACGCGCTGCACCTCATCGGTGACCTTTGCGATGATGAAGTTGAGCGTCCGGCCCCATTTGATGGACTCAATTAGCATGTCTAAACCCTGAGGGTTTTCTGCGAGGATGTCCAGCAGCTTGCTAGTGCGTTTCCCTCTCGTGGTCCTGCAGCTGATCTCCTCGGTGTCCTCTCGGGTCAGGATTTTCTTCGAGCGCAAGTAATCAAAGTGCCGCTCTGCGATGATCTTATCCACCAGGTATGGGCGTAACCTGTCTATGGCCTATGATGAAAAAGAAACACGAAGACAAAAGATTTAGTGCTGAGCAGGTTTTTTTTTTTTATCCACCACAGGATAAAAAAATTAAAAGGTAACTGTTACTTTTTTATAGTTTATATCTCGCCAAAAAAAATAAGTCAACATTTGCAAGGCATTAACTCACAATGGCACAATTAACTCATAATAAACTGGCAATTCTGAGAAGAAGAGTCTGAATTGTGAAATATCAAGTCAGTATTGTGAAAAACAAAGTGTGGACTTTGAGATATAATCTTAAGAGTTGTAAAAAACAAAGTCTGAATTGTGAGAAACGTACCCCCGGTTTCACAGACAAGGCTTAAAAGGAGCAGTTCTGGATC
>CM050422.1:30899849-30962349 GCA_027564155.1 Gymnocypris eckloni scoliostomus
ATGATTTGATGTTTCCCCGTTCAAAGAGAGATAGGAGCTGCTCTTGCCTGAGAGGCGTTTCAAAGATGGCCGCCGAGTGACACGACTTGCCTTAAACTTGCCTTTGGCATTTCAAACTTAGATTTTAAAATAATTTTTTAATTGCATTTATTAAATATTTCATTATATTATTTAATTAGTAGCTTTTCATTCATTCACAACTCCCCTGAAATTCCCTGGTTTGATAAACCCTGATTAGGAGGGGTTTATTCACATATAAAATTGAAATACAAAGCAGATGTGGAATAAATGTTTATATTATGAAACGAATGGTTCCAGTACTTGATTCTGATTGGTTGAGCCAAGTTCGAAAACATACACCTTTGTTTACATTTGTGTGTTGCTCGGCAACCACCTTGTTGGAACCACAACTGTTTCTGAGGAACTACATTGTTTGGCGGAAGAATATTGTTTTTATTAATATCATTACACTTTATTTGCTCAATTTAATTTTTTGTGAAACTTACTACGTATGTGGAGTAACCGTTTTAGAAAAGCAATACGCCCCGTGAAGCCATGGTTTACAGTGAATTTATAACAGCTAAGGGAGGTTTAGCCTCCGCTTCACATCGAATTATTCGTTATAAATTCACTGTAAATCATGGCCTAATAAATTAGTGGGGAAACAATGATAGTGTACAGAGGAACACAAAGGGAAAACTTGTTGTCAACGGTTTAGAAACATACCAAAACCTTTCAAAATGGAGATTTTTATTATTACAAAACGTTTATTAAGAGTTTCATCTGCCACTTCAGCCGAACGTAGACTTCTTTCTACAATGATACCGGTCCGTTTCAGGGAGTTAACAGCACATTTCACAATCAAAGCTGCTCTCCTTCTCAATCTCTGGTCAGAACGGAAACCTCTTCTAGATGCTGACGCACAACGCCGTCCAGGACCTTGCTGAGACCTTTACACGCCGTCATGGCTGCCTCTATTAAAGGATCCAAGTGGTCCTGGTGGAGCCGGGCGTCCATCTGCAGCAGGGCGATGTTTCCGCTGCGGGGCAGCAGGGCCAGGGCCAGAGACGTTCCTCCTCCGCTCTCCTCCGCGTGACACAGATCGGCCAGCGGTGTGTCCTCCACAAAGCCGGCAGTGCAGGCGCACACATAGTCACGCATGGGAATGCCCGCGTCCACCAGAGCCAGAGTCGCAGCATTCACACAAGCACTGTAGTTCCCCCCGTCCGCCTGCAGAATCTACAGCACAGGGCGAGGGGTCGGGATGTTATAGACAATAACATGAGAATATGAGCTGAGCTTTGTATTTTAAATGACTCTGGGAAGAGAGCAGCTGCTAAACTACTGGAAGAAATAGATTCTGTTGCATAAGTTCTGTTGCAATGCATAGTCAATTGCATTCATCTTTTAAACAAACAAATATATCAAAATAAATCATTTGGAAAATACACTCTTCAGTCCATTCTTCACTTTCAGTCATCTTAACAACAACAAACAACTGTTGAAAATTAACATTCTTTCATGTACAATTTAATCTTCAAATTACAACAATAAAAACATTTTATTTTTAAAAAGCATCATCAGCAACACTGACATTAACAATAAGCAAAATAATGTCTTCAAATGGAGAAAATAAACGACAGAAGTCATATCAACTTCATTTTAAACTACAGTTTTAGGTTTAAACTCTGTTTAATAGACTAAAGAGTGAAGAATAATTCACTGAATAATATTCTCTGGAATATTGAAATAAGCTATAACAAACAAAACATCATATTTTATTGCATTTCTTAACTGTTTTATCAGAATTATTAAAATGTTTTTGTCTAAATTATGAAAACTGCTGACAGCGGTTTATCTATTTACACAGAACTATACTCAAACTGATCGCTTGTGGAAATAATAAATCATTAATTTAGATAGAGATGTATTTATTTAGATGTTTATTGGTGAAATAATGGTTCTATAGTAAATGTTAATATAATTTAGTGTGTTTCAAACGAGTGAATCTTGTATAAAGTTACATGCGGTGTGTGTGTGTGTCCACTGCTCCAGGTGTGTGTGTGTGTGTGTGTGTGTCCACTGCTCCAGGTGTGTGTGTGTGTGTGTGTGTGTGTGTGTCCACTGCTCCAGTGTGTGTGTGTGTGTGTGTCCACTGCTCCAGGTGTGTGAGTGTGTGTGTGTGTGTGTCCACTGCTCCAGGTGTGTGTGTGTCCACTGCTCCAGGTGTGTGTGTGTGTGTGTCCACTGCTCCAGGTGTGTGTGTGTGTGTGTGTGTGTGTGTCCACTGCTCCAGGTGTGTGTGTGTGTGTGTCCACTGCTCCAGGTGTGTGTGTGTGTGTGTGTGTGTGTGTCCACTGCTCCAGTGTGTGTGTGTGTGTGTCCACTGCTCCAGGTGTGTGTGTGTGTGTGTCCACTGCTCCAGGTGTGTGTGTGTGTGTGTGTGTGTGTCCACTGCTCCATGTGTGTGTGTGTGTGTCCACTGCTCCATGTGTGTGTGTGTGTGTGTCCACTGCTCCGTGTGTGTGTGTGTGTGTGTGTGTGTGTGTGTGTGTGTGTCCACTGCTCCAGGTGTGTGTGTGTGTGTGTGTGTGTGTGGCCTTGCAGACTTAAATTAAGTTCATTAAGAGTAGAAAATGTGTCTGCCAGATATGCCAGCTTTTGAAGCCAGATGTCATCTTGCAAGAATGAAGACAATGGAAATGGGTTATGAAAAAAAAATTCCTGCAACTTCACATCTGAGCTCAAACATCCTTGACAAGACCTTTCCACGCGATAACCAGCGCATTTCGGTGTGCAGCAGAAGTGTTTCGTGCTCGCTGCCCATTTCGTTGCATATTGTGCGGAAAATACGTGAATTTAATGGACGAGCTTTTATGAAGTTGACGATTTTCACAACGTCATTAAGTACAGACAAAAGTTCATCTGGCATTTTTTTTGTTGCTAGAGCTTCTCGGTGGATGCTGCAGTGTACCCAGGAAACCGATGGTGCAACTTTTCGGATGAAAGCTACTGCTCCTTTGTGCCTCCCTGTCATTGATTTCGCCCCGTCTGTACAAATTCCAACGCAGCGCGCCCAGTCAATTTCGTTTGCACTGAAAAAGCTATCCATCAAATTAAAAATATCTTCCCCTGTTTAACGAGTGGTAAGGGGACGGCAAAACAAAAAATCTTCATGCACTGTTTTCTCAAATAAATAACGAACATACACCAGAAGATTAGATAGATTTGCTACGTCAGTAGACTCATCGACTTGCAGTGAGAAGAATTCACTGTTTTTTATTCTGCTTATGAGCTGGCTGAGGATGTCGGCAGATATTGAATCAATGCGACGAGCCACAGTATTGTTGGTGAGAGGGATTTTGTACAGCATCTTTGCAGCTTTCTCTCCAAGTGTTAAAAAGGCTTATTATAATTTACTGGTTTTAATTGTTCTTATTCTTATTGGTGAATTATTGACAGCGTAGTTTAGTCCCGCCCCCAGAGTTCGACGCAACCTTTTCACGTTCCGCTTTAACGTGATGAAGGGCTCACGTGTATTCAAGCCATAGATGAGTGTGCGTAACTTTGAAAGTAAGTTTAGTTTCATATATGTTTATACATGTTCTTTAAGCATGTTTATATTGCTGTATGCAGTATTTAACCGTTCTGATATATACATATATATATATATATAGCATCCATATCTCCGTGAATCTGATGCTAGTGCTATAAATGTTTGCTGTCTCTGCACGTGTGCTCCGATGCGCCCTGTATAATGGTGATGACGAATAATATTTAGCGTTTTACTTTAATGTATACATTTTACTTATGTCAGTGAGCCATATTTGTGTTGATTGATAAGATTATGTATAATTGAGAAGCAGTTATGAGACGATGATCGCGTATATCACTAGTCGATTATGTATGCGTACTCGTGTGTAGTCACGTGTCTTCACGTGTTTGTACATGTGATAGGGGTGCGTTTGTCATTTATGGCTGTGAATTGATTATTGTATTTCTGTTCTTTATTATAGAAAACCACACATGTTTGTAAACCCATGCACAATCATAACTGCATTGTGTATGTCAGCTGGCTTGAAACTTTATTAAAAACAGTGATTGGACTTAAGGACTTTTGTGCATTCTTACCGATGCTCCTTGACGATCCCATCTAAACCAAACCAGTTTACAGAAACATATTTAACATTTATGGTCCTTCGAGCCGGATGGTGATTGTCACGGGAGAAGATGTCCAGAGCATATTCAGAGCATGAGCCTGATGTCCGCAGTAAGCGGTTGTCACGTCCTCCGTGTCATTTGGAGGATTATGAAGTAGAATACAGGGGCTTCCAGCACACATATCCACCTCCACTCAGCGCACCGCCAGAGCCTCGCCACAGTGAGTCAGTAATTCAGAGTACTTCTTACCAGATGGAGGGAGCTGCCAAGATGACACCCCTCACCAGGTGGCATGAGACAGATAGTGGAGATGTTGCTGAAGATATGGGAGAACCATATACTGACAAAGATGCGCAAATGATGATTCGGAAGCTTCGAGAAGAGAATGGACGTCTGCATAAAACCATAGAGGACTTGAAACGCCGTTCTGAAAGGGATGAAACGGCACATCTCAGTGTCCTTCACCTCTGCCTCGCAGTCATTCATTACGCAGCATAGAAAAAAAACAGACGAGGGTTCCTCCTGTCCCAGCTCCACGTTCTAACAAGTCACTAATAGCTCAAATGAGTAATCAAACTTATAAAGAGGCTTTAGAACATTCAGTCGTGGATGATGAAACGGCAAGGTCAGCAGTTGAGGAGCTAAACTATGAAGCTAAGTTGTCAAATGATCTTTCCAAAATGAGATTGCAGTCCACACCAAGGAGCAGACATGTGCAATATCATCCAAGGCCTCCATGTGCATCACAACCCCAGCACACGACAAGTGCACAACCTGCACATGGCCCAAGCTATTCGCATGACCAGAGATGCATCCCACCAAAGCCATATATATGCGACCTTTCCCCTTCACCTTACTCCCATATCAGAGAACGAACTGATGACTATCCAAGGCCTTATAATCAGCCAGAAGACCTTGTTCCTCACCCTCCACCACCTCCAACTAGAGAGAGTACCTATCGAGGTCCTATACCATCAATACCAGACTTTATGGCAGAGGATCCACGGCAGTTTGCTAGACTCAGAATATCTCTTGACAATTTGCTACCACTTGATGCAACTGAACAGTTTAAATATCAAATTCTGCTCGAGCATCTGAAGTTCGAAGAGGCCTTATTAATAGCAGACTCTTACAGCAACTCCCGTTATCCGTACACCCAGACAATGCAATCACTAACTGAGCATTATGGGCAGCCTCATCAGTTGGCATTACAGAAAATTGCTGACTTAATGGATGGGCCAATTATTCGAAGTGGAGACACTCAGGCCTTTCGGAGGTTCGCCCTCAGAGTCCGAGCACTGGTTGGTATGCTTGATCAGTTGGATGAAAAGGGAGCTATCGAATTGCAATGTGGCTCGCATGTGGCAAGACTCATGTCCAAACTCCCACACGATCTCAATGCTAATTTCAAACGATATGTTCACCCCCTCAAAAATCCTATTCCAAATCTCCTTGATTTTGCACACTGGCTTGAGTTCGAGTTGCAGGTGCAATCTACAGACAGTAAACTCAACACAATTGAGACAAGGGGGCGTGCTGGTCAGCAGAAAGAGGCTCCACGACAGCGTAAGCACACCTTTCATACAACAGCCATTCTGCATAGTGTAGATCAGTCTACCAACACTCCAGATGCTAAACCCTCAGAATTTCAAAACCCTGGCAAGAATGTTTACTGTCATTACTGTGACAATAATCACCACTATCTTAATCAGTGCACCAACTTCACTCAGTTAACCTGTGAGCTCAAAACTAACTGGATCAGGGTGAATAGGAGATGTTGGAGGTGTGGACGGAAACATCAGGCGGCCCAATGCAGATTGAAAGCGACATGTAAAACTTGCAAGGGCAAACACCTAACTGTTTTGCATGACATCAACAACAGAACAATCGAGAGGAAAGATTCTGAGGGACCTCAAGAAAGTCAAACACTATACTTAGATCGGCCAGTAGGTGGTAGCCAAGTCCTTCTGAAAATAAGTAAAGTCCTATTGCATAATGGCAAGCATTCATTGATGGCTTATGCGATTTTGGATGATGGCTCAGAACGTACCATCCTGCTTCATGATGCGGCACAGCAACTTAAGCTTAAGGGGCAGACTGAGCACCTTTCTTTGAGAACAGTCCGACATGATGCTCAAGTCATTTCTGGTGCAAGAGTATCCTTCACTCTGTCCCCTGCATTCCAGCCAAATAAGAAGTTTAAAATAAAAGGTGCCTTTACTGCAGAAAATTTGGGCTCGCATCCAGTTACCCTTCTGCAAAAGAAATACCAACATCTCAGAGGACTACCCCTTCATGCCTTTTCTCAGGTCCAGCCATTGCTGCTTATAGGCTCTGATCATCACCACTTGATCACCCCCATGGAGCCAGTGCGTTTCGGCCCACCAGGCGGGCCAGCTGCTATCAGGACCAGATTAGGCTGGACACTCCAAGGGCCAGCTAATGTAGTCCAGCACCTAATCCCAGAAAAACAATGCCTTTTTACATCTGTGACCTCTTCTCCATCAGAGCTATTGCAGCACGTGGAAAGGCTCTGGCAGCTTGACGTATTACCATACCGCAATGAGAAATTGGTGACACGCTCACGTTGCGATCAAGAGGCTATGATTCTTCTCGAGACCAAGACTGCAAGGGTTAATGTAGATGGAGTGCTCCGCTATGCTACACCCCTTTTGAGAAAACCTGACATGCCTCAACTGAAAGCGCCTAAAGAGTCGGTTCTCCCCCACCTCAGAGCATTGGAGAGACGTCTCAGTAAAAGTTCAGAACTCACAAAGGTGTATAACCAAGAAATTGAAAGGCTGGAGCAATGTGGGTACGTCGTGAAGCTGGCAGCTGAAGCAGTTGATCAAACTCCTGAATCATGGTACATACCACACCACATGGTACACCATAATGGTAAGCATCGAGTAGTGTACAACTGTTCCTTTAAATACCAATGCCACAACCTTAATAATTATCTGTTGCCTGGGCCTACCCTTACTTCCACCTTACTAGGAGTGTTGCTTCGCTTTAGAGAGCATGCTATTGCGATCACAAGCGATATCAAAGGCATGTTTCATCAGATTCGCCTGCTTCCAGAGGACAAGCCACTTCTCAGATTTCTATGGCGAAACATGCAACGTGATATTCCAGTCAGTGTCTATGAGTGGCAGGTTTTGCCGTTTGGGACTACATGCAGTCCATGCTGCGCAACATTTGCTGTACTCAAACATGTCCAAGAAAACACTGATCCAGGAGAAGAGACACGTGTGGCTGTAGAGGAACATTTCTATGTGGACAATTATCTGCAGAGTGTGAGCTCTGATGAGAAGGCGACTGAACTGGTGAACAAGCTGCGAGCTCTTCTAGCTTCTGGTGGGTTCGAGTTAAGACAATGGGCTAGCAACATTCCCTCTGTCGTTGCTCATCTTCCAGTGGAAGCCAGATCAGAGAAAAATGAGCTTTGGCTTTCAGAAAGGCAATGGGATGTCTCGGAGTCTACCTTGGGTCTCCGTTGGACTTGCCAAGCAGACACACTTGGCTACAAAACTCGACCGAGGGAACCACAAGTGCCCACAATGAGGTATGTTTATCAGGTCTTAGCTAGTCAGTATGACCCACTGGGTTATATTATCCCCTACACAACAAGAGCTAAGGTGCTGATTCAAAGACTGTGGGATAAAAAACGTGAGTGGGACGACCCATTGCTACCAATTGAACTCTCGCAAGCCTGGCACGAATGGGAAGAGGAACTGCAGTACATAAACAATATTGCCATACCACGGTGCTACACGAGCGCAGAACTAGATTCTGAGGCCGGCATAAGAGACATCCATATATTTTGTGATGCTTCAAATCATGCTTATGGGTCGGTGGCATACCTGAGAACACAGAGTCTTCAAGGCCAAGTCGAGGTTGCATTTGTCACAGCAAGATCAAGGGTGGCACCAAAACGACAGTTATCTGTACCCAGGCTAGAACTTTGTGCAGCACTTAGCGGAGCTCAGCTGGCTAGAGTTCTTGAAAAGGAACTCACGTTGAACATTCGAAGGGTGACTTTGTGGAGTGACTCAAAGACAGTCTTAGCTTGGATCCAGTCAGATTCATGCAGATATAAAGTGTTTGTGGGCATAAGGATTTCAGAAATTCAGGAATTGACCTCCCCTCATGCATGGCGTTATGTAAAGTCCGAGAACAATCCTGCAGATGACATTACCCATGGCAAAACACTACAGCAACTAGCAGCGCCAAGTCAGTGGAATCG
Source organism: Gymnocypris eckloni scoliostomus (assembly GCA_027564155.1). Lineage (NCBI taxonomy): Eukaryota > Metazoa > Chordata > Actinopteri > Cypriniformes > Cyprinidae > Gymnocypris > Gymnocypris eckloni. Next base: position 30,908,257 of record CM050422.1, read on the forward strand.
AGGACCGCACTTTTTGTGGCAAGACACAAGTACCTGGCCTGATGACCCTGAGGTATCAGGCCCAGAGAGTACAGATGAAGAGAAAAAGGTAACCTTCTGCAGTCTGACCACAGTAGACTTCTCAGACCTGACACAAGAATTCTCACCTTACCACAGTTTTAATCAATTGGTAGAACATGAAGCCCAAGAACTGTTGAAACAAGCAAATCAGACAAAAGATTTATCTGCCGAGGACTATGCAGCTGCCGAGATCTCACTCCTAAAGCAAGCCCAAGCTAAGTGTTTCCCAGTTGAGCTTAAATCATTGACAAGTGGTCAATCCTTGCATTCAAACAGCAGATTAATATCCCTTGCACCAGAGCTCGACCAGTCTACTGGGCTCATAAGAGTTGGTGGCCGGCTGCGACGTAGTGAGCTGCTTAAACCAGATACTGCCCATCCAATTGTACTTGATCCCAAACACCCACTCAGTCAACTCCTTATCCAGCATTATGATGAGAAACTTCATCATCCTGGCCCAGAAAGGGTATTTGCTGAGTTACGTCGCAACTACTGGATCATTAGAGGCCGTGAGGCAGTACGACGGCACCAACATCTATGTCAGGAATGCAGAAAATGGAGAGGAAAGCCTGAAGTGCCAAAGATGGCAGATTTGCCACCAGCCCGACTTCGTCTCTACCGCCCAGCATTTTATTCAACTGGTGTTGATTGTTTTGGGCCATTCACAATCAAGGTTGGCCGACGCACTGAAAAACGGTGGGGAATTATATTTAAATGTATGACAACCAGAGGAGTCTACATTGATTTACTCCCCAAAATCGATACAGATTCATTCCTCATGGCTCTGCGTAGATTCGTAGCACGCAGAGGAACTCCCCATGAACTCTATTCTGACCAGGGAACAAACTTCAAGGGAGGAGAAAGAGAACTATCAGAAGCATTTACTGCCATGCAACCCACTTTGCAAAATCAGCTGGCAAGGCAAAAAATTCAGTTCAAATTTAATCCCCCTGGAGCTCCTCACTTTGGTGGACTATGGGAGAGGGAGATCAGGTCTCTAAAGTCTGCTCTCAATGTTACACTTGGAGCTCAACATGTGGCAGAGGAAGTGCTAAGCACAGTGCTTACAGAAATTGAAGGGATTCTAAACTCTAAACCCTTGGGCTACGTGTCATCGGACATAGCAGATGGGGATCCCATTACCCCGAACAGCCTTTTATTGGGACGGCCAGACCCTGATTTACCCCAAATTGTGTACCCCGAGTCAGAATTACTTAGCAGGAAACGCTGGAGACACAGCCAGGTCCTTGCCGACCATTTTTGGGCACACTACGTCAAGAGATACTTACCCGAACTGCAAACGCGAAATAAGTGGATGACTGAAACTGGCACAAACCTAAAGACTGGGACAGTAGTGATGATAGTGGATCACCGGTTGCCTCGAGCCCTCTGGCCAGTGGGTAAGGTCTCAGCCACGGTACTAGGGGCTGATGGGAAAATCCGAACTGCTGAAGTGCAAGTACAGGATCGGAAATACATTCGGCCAGTGAGTAAACTTGTCCGTTTGCCACCACTTCCTGATGATGACAAGGACGCTTAAGCCTTTTCTAAAGTAGAATTTACTATGTAAATTGGGGCGGCTGTTAAAAAGGCTTATTATAATTTACTGGTTTTAATTGTTCTTATTGGTGAATTATTGACAGCGTAGTTTAGTCCCGCCCCCAGAGTTCGACGCAACCTTTTCACGTTCCGCTTTAACGTGATGAAGGGCTCACGTGTATTCAAGCCATAGATGAGTGTGCGTAACTTTGAAAGTAAGTTTAGTTTCATATATGTTTATACATGTTCTTTAAGCATGTTTATATTGCTGTATGCAGTATTTAACCGTTCTGATATATACATATATATATATATATATATATATATAGCATCCATATCTCCGTGAATCTGATGCTAGTGCTATAAATGTTTGCTGTCTCTGCACGTGTGCTCCGATGCGCCCTGTATAATGGTGATGACGAATAATATTTAGCGTTTTACTTTAATGTATACATTTTACTTATGTCAGTGAGCCATATTTGTGTTGATTGATAAGATTATGTATAATTGAGAAGCAGTTATGAGACGATGATCGCGTATATCACTAGTCGATTATGTATGCGTGCATCGTGTGTAGTCACGTGTCTTCACGTGTTTGTACATGTGATAGGGGTGCGTTTGTCATTTATGGCTGTGAATTGATTATTGTATTTCTGTTCTTTATTATAGAAAACCACACACGTTTGTAAACCCATGCACAATCATAACTGCATTGTGTATGTCAGCTGGCTTGAAACTTTATTAAAAACAGTGATTGGACTTATGGACTTTTGTGCATTCTTACCGATGCTCCTTGACGATCCCATCTAAACCAAACCAGTTTACAGAAACATATTTAACACCAAGCATACAGTTTACAATATCTTTGGCAACAGGTAAGCACAGATTTTCTCCAATTGTGTGGGGCATACTTCTTTTAGCTATGTGGTAATTCGCCAGATATGAAGCTCTCTGTGCATTTTTGGAAGCCCCTAAGCCTGAATGGGAGTGGATAATTTTTTTCTTCTTTTGCAGTTCGTCCAATTTTCCTTGGAAAAAACTTGCAGGCATGTCTTGTAAGTGGCTGTGTCTTGTTTGTAAGTGCCGGACCATATATGAGGGTTTGAGACTGCTATTAGCTAAAACTTCACCACAGCCTACACATTGCGGATTTGGATTTTCTGCATCTCCAATCCATGTAAATCCAGAGAAATCCAGCAGTAACTGTCGCTATGTTTGCGTTTCTTACTTGACATGTTCTCACTCTCTAGCGTAGGCCTAATTCTCTTCATCAGCACATCTCTGCTGGATTTCTCTGTTCCCGCCTCTTCACCTTGTTCGTTCTCCTCCGAGTCCGTTCGATCGGGTTTCTCCATATATTCAAGGCCGGTGCACATCTCCATAGAAGAGGCCGATGTAGATGGCTCATCCCTACTGTCCTTTGATTTCTTTAAAGTGCCAGTTTTTAACCAGGTGTCTATTTTGATTAATATAGTAAGCAAAAAAAATATGAACGTACTATCACTTAGCACCTAATGTGAATGGGCGGGGCTATTGTGACAGACGTGTAACCGCGAAATGAAATCGTGAATAATTTATAGGTTTCAAATGACAACTTGTAATGTGATTTTTTTTTCTCAGTAAAAATATGACATGTGAAGTTTACCCAAGGTAAATACATAACAAATAATAAAGATAAACATTTTCCGCCATTACAAACATTCTCTCACGCACCCCAGTTTGGAAACCACTGTTCTAAATGAACTGTTTATTAGTATATACTATTTATGCTGTATAATATTAAGTGTCTAATACTTATTTGAAGATGAGGCAGAAGCAGGCTCAGAGAGTGAAGGAGAGCTCATTCTATCAAAACAAATACAATAAAGTCTGAAATAAGTACAGAGTGTGCTATCTTCTCTTTTAATTGTACACTACCACTCAAAAGTTTCTGAACAGTAAGATTTTTTTTTTTTTTTTAAAGAAGTCTCTTCTGCTCACCAAGCCTGAACTTTTTTTAATCCAAAGTACAGCAAAAACAGTAAAATTCTGAAATATTTTGTACTATTTAATTGTGTTTAATATTCTATTTGAATACATTTTAAAATGTTATTTATTCCTGTGATTTCAAAGCTGAATTTTTAGCATCATTACTCAAGTGAAAATTTTTCAGGTTTCTTTGATGAATAGAAAGTTCAGAAGAACAACATTTATCTAAAATATTTTTTTTAACATTATAAATGACTTTAACATCACTTTTGATTAATTTAAAGCACCCGTGCTAAATAAAAGTATTAATTTCTATACTTATTTTCTATTTATGGTTGAATGGTTTTAGGGTATACATCCTGATATTTGTATTCATCAAATAATCCTGAAAAAAATCTACTCAACTGTTTTAAATATTTTAAATATATTTTAAAAACATTTCAAATCTACTGTTTAAAAACTTTTGACTGGTAGTGTATATTTGTAACAACTGGATTATTTGTATTAACAAGCACCCACCCCCTTAGTGACTCTCTTTTTGGTTTGGGCCACTACCTCTCTGTGTCTGTGCACCAGCCCTGTATATGTCATATATTAAATTTCCGTATGGGCTACGCTCTTTTGGAGACGTCTTTTCTCTTATAGCTCTCGCGGTACTTTGATGTTTTACACCGATCGGTCTGTGCAACAGCTCTAGTGGCTGCAGCCAGAAGTTTTTCCAGAAGCCACGCCCACTCTGCCCATGCATTTAACAGAGGTGCATCACACTTTCGCTTTCACTTGAGCGCTGCAGTCCTTCAAATGGCGTCTCAAGAAGGTGAGTATGATTCATTTGATCTTCTTTTTAAATGTTATGAAGGCATATGTGGCGGAGCCAGAGGGGTGTCCAAAAACATTGCAGAGCTGAGAGGACACAAATAGCGAGCTAACAGACACAACAGAGCAGATCACTTTTGATAATAGAAAATAAAGTCTCAGGTTTCAAATTCTGTTAGGTTTATTAATTCAAACGATAAATACCGTTTTGGAGATCTTTAGTGGCATGACGGTTCATGCATGATCCCACTTTGCCTCTTTTAGTTCAAGTGAAGCAGGAGGGCTTTCTAAATAGCATGAAATAAACATCTGATCCATGTTAAAAGATACACTATGGATTACTGAATGTATAGTGTCTCATCTCATGTAATCGTTCAATTAACCAATTTAATCCAATGCAATAGTTTTCAACTGTAAAAACCTTTACCGAGTGTTGTTTTTAGTGCACTTCCCTGCCAATCTGGAAAAAATAAAGTGTCACATGACCAGAGCAGTTCATTTCCTGTTTACTGCATCAACGCTCCAAAATGAAAGGCTAGTAAAGTATGTTAACATAAAGATATGACAAAGATTTTTGGTACACATTATCTTTAGGGTGTTTAGTATTAATATATGAATTCACATATATTCAAGTATGTTGAGTGTGGTCATAGAGGGAGTAAACATCTTGATGGTCACAATTGTGACCGGTGGGATAACAGTGAACAATGTTGCAATCACAAAATATAGCACTAAATTATAAATTCAAATGTTACAAAAAAATTACAACATTGATGTTGTAATACTGGTAGCATTAATATACAAATGTGATGTTATAATTTTCAAAAAGTACCAATTTTGAAATGTGTTGATGGTTGAATTGTTTTGTCTTTTATCTCAGTGTTCCTATCAGTGTTGTATAAGGTTTTTTTATGCAATGTAAAAAAATATATATGTACACTTAGAATTGTTGGTACCCTTGGTAAAAATAATTAAAGAAGGCTGTGGAAATAAATCTGAATTGTTAATCTTTTTTATCTATTATTTAAAAAAAATCATAAAAATCTAACCTTTCATTGGAGGATAAAAATATTGTTATAAAATAAATATTTTCTCTAATACACATTAGCCACAATTAACGGCAACCTTTTTATTCAATACTTTTTGAAACCTCCATTGCCAGTTTAACTGGTCTACATTTTATCCTATAATACCTGATGAAATATAGGCCCACAACATTAAAAATACCGCAGTATATTTCATTTTTTTTTATCAAAATAAATACAGAATTGATGAGCATAGAGGACACTTTCTTAAACAAAAATGGTAATATAATAAAGTCCTTTCACGTCACCATTTCGCCAGCCTACACTTCACATAATAGGCCTGTAGGTGGCCCTTGGGCTTCATCAACTATGATAGTTTCATTCAAATAGTAAAGGGTGTAGGCCTATTCAATATATCAATACATAAATATAAGTGAATTGAATACTAACCATTATTGCGACTTTTGTTGCAAAATTGCGGTTTTGTGCAGTGCTTTTGTAATCATTTGGCATCCATTTTCTCAGTGATGCAATTTGATTTATAAAATGAGACAAACCGCAGATCCAGATTGCTCCACAAATGTAAGCTTGTTTGTACTATGTTTTGTACTATGTACTATGATTTCCGGCTTTGCTACCGTTCGGACGCTCTTGCTATTGCTCTGCGCTTTGCTCCCTATTTTTGTTCTTTTCTCAGATCTTTCTAAGATTTTTACTTCAGCTGATCAGCACAGTGCTCAAACAACACATTTTTTGGAAAAAAGGACTCTTTGCCTCCCACTGCCAGCAGTTTACATTCCGGAGACCGATAAATACAGCTGTCTACATTCAAACAGATGAGAGAAAATGCCTACTTGCTGCACGAACTGCCACAAACTTCTACAAAGGATTGTGGTTCTTGAAACAAAGTTATTTGCTGGACTTCCAAAACAGGCGGAACATACAGCAGGCGGTCACCACGGACCCCTGAGCATACAGCCGGTGAGTCCTGTGAATCTAGTGAATCTCAACAGTTTATACCAAGTGTAGAGGAACAAGCGAAACTGATCGACGGACTAATCGATGGCACAAACAGGGAGCGAGACCCAAAGGCTCTCGAGACACCAGATTGTCACAGTATCTCGTATTGCTGCTGTAGCATCCTCTACCCCAGATACGGCTATGACAAGACTTGTAAGCACTGGTATTCTACAACCCCTATACATCTTGAGAACAGGTTTGAAGCATTGATGAATGTGGATGAGGAATCCCAAAATATGACAAAACTCGGATCGAATCAGCCAGCAGCTAACATTGCTACTAACAGGCGCTCAAGGTCGAGCAGACAGCGGCATTCAGCTCAAAGCGCAGCCGAGCCCAGGACTCTGATAGTGGGCGACTCTATTATTAGAAACGTCAGTAGCAGGACTGCTACTACCTGCTGCTTTCCTCAAGCAACCGTTTCTGATGTGAACAAGGAACTTGAACATTGTGATGAAGCACAAGACTGCAAATCGAGTCATCATCCATGTGGGGAAGAATGATATTCGGAAAAGGCAGTCAGAAATGCTAAAGCAAGATTTCAGTGAACTCTTTGAAACACTTCAAAGACTTGAAGTTCAGTCGTTCATCAGTGGACCACTCCCAGCGAGGGAACTAACATGTTTTCACGGTTGCTTGGGCTGAATACATGGCTACAAAGAACCTGCAGTACAAAAGGAGTCAACTTCATCGACAACTTCAATATTTTCTGGGGACACAGACAACTGTATAAACTGGATGGCCTCCACCCAAACAAACTTGGTGCAAGAGTGCTAAAGGACAATTTCTATTTCTCCCTCCGTCATCCTTCAGTGGTGTGTGTCAATCCACTCACACAGTCACCTGGACAGAATATGAGTGACCACAGGACTTCATATCAGCTTCCGAGTCATTATGTGGTTGAAGAATCCCACAAGGATACTGATAACGCCACACAGCCAAAACAACCACTGCTCATGGACATCCCGGCTGAGCCCTGCCCACAGAGCTCATCACATGCAGACTGTGACGTATCACAACAGCTCCAAGACTCAGCACCCAAGGACAACTTTCTGGAAAACAGCCTGGGATGCCATGACAACACATTACAGTCACGGAAACATCAGAGCTAGAGCCCCGCTCACCAGACACACTATCCCTCTCTCCAGCACCTGGACAGAATATGCCCCGCTCACCAGACACTCTATCCCTCTCTCCAGCATCTCCACTTCTAAGCTTTTCACAGAAAATGGAGGAATTGGTGTATGCTGGGACCAAACTCTCTGCAAGCCCGCAGATATCAACTAAAAACAGCGGGCCCTCAACCACCAAAGACTGCAGGCTCAGCTCTCCCGCCTCCTCCTGTGAGAGCTCTCCGACCGCTGCCACAACGCAAGGGCCCAAACCCTCCTCCATCTGCTGTAGGTGAACCAAAACAACTGATAACAGCTCTCAGTGATATGTCGGGTCCCGCTATACTAGCAACAACATTCTCGACAAACGTTTACAATACAAGCGGGAACCCAGTGTGCCTGTAGCCTTCTCTATTTCTGTTTTATCACGTGATAGAAGGTCTAAGGCCTTCAAAAGGCGACGGCTGACCCATCTAATCTAAGGCCTGTTATGCATCAGTCTAAGATTGCTGTAGAGACAAAATGTAATTCCATCAAGTTAGCATTTTAAACACTCGCTCACTAAAAATAAATCATTTGTGATCAATGATTTAATAACCACAAACAACCTGGATTTTATGTTTCTAATTGAAACATGGCTAGAAGACAACTGCAGTGCAACAGTCCTCACTGAAACAGCCCTCCTAACTTTAATTTTATAAGTGTCTGCAGGACTGTTAGGAGAGGTGGAGGTGTAGCTGCTCTGTTTAAAGATGTTTATCAATGCAAGCAAGTGTCATTTGGTCAGTACTTGTCTTTTGAATATCTAGGTATTGTGCTGAAAGGTGCCCCACGCATTCTGTTTATCATAATCTACAGGCCGCCAAAATATTCTCCAGCCTTTGTTGAAGAGTTCACAGAACTGTTATCAATGATTTCCTCAGAGTTTGACTGTTTTGCTATTGCAGGATTTTAATATTCACATAGATAATGCTGAAATCAAAACTACAAAAGAAATTATAACTGTTTTAAACACTTTTGACCTGATTCAGCATGTGCACGGACCGACACACAATCGTGGACACACTTTAGATTTACTCATCAGTAGAGGTCTAAACATTTCATCCATTGTCATTAAGGATGTAGCTCTGTCTGATCACTTCTGTATTTTCTTTGATATATTGATCTCTGTCACCACTGAATCTAGATCTGTCTCTGTCAGAAAGAGATGCATTAATGAGAACACTAGTGTGCTATTTATGAAGGCAATATCTTTAACACCAAGCATTTCTGCAGACTCTGTTGATCTTCTCCTGGATTCATTTGACTCAAAAGTTAAGAATGTTATTGATGATATTGCACCGATAAAGGTCAGCAAGAAGAATGGCAGACAAAAATCATTTTGGAGAAAATCAACAGCAGTTCAGAATATGAAAAGACAATGCAGAAAAGCTGAGCGGATGTGGCGGAAGACGAAACTAGAAATACACTATAGCATCTATAAAACAGCCTTCATGCTTTCAATTTGGAACTAGCCACAGCTAGACAGACCTTCTTCTCAAACCTTATAAACAGTCATTTAAACAACACTCGCACTCTTTTTGCTACTGTTGAGAGACAAACCCCCAAGTCAGATTCCCAGTGAAATGCTCTCTGACAGCAAATGCAATGAGTTTGCTTCCTTCTTTTCAGAGAAGATCAGTAATATCAGGAAGGAGATTGGCACATCTTCCTGTAATACAGGGTCACACAGATTCGACAGCAATCTCAAAAGAAGTGACTATGTCTGTTTTAAAACAATTGATAGCAAAATTTTGGAAGAAATAGTACAGCATCTTAAATCGTCAACCTGCTATCTTGACACACTTCCCACATCTTTTTCAAAAGTGTGCTTAACTGTTTAGAAGCAGATCTCTTAGAAGTGGTGAACACCTCACTTCTTTCTGGGACTTTTCCAAACTCCTGAAAACTGCAGTTGTTAAGCCCCTTCTGAAAAGAGCAATCTTGATAACACCATGTTGAGCAACTATAGACCAATATCAAATCTTCCTTTCATAGGTAAGATTATTGAAAAGGTAGTTTTAATCAGCTGAACAACTACTTAAACTCAAATGGATTCCTGGATAATTTTCAATCTGGTTTCGCGTGCATCACAGCACAGAGACAGCACTCATTAAGATAATAAATGATATTCGCTTTAATTCTGATTCTGGCAAAATATCAGTGCTGGTACTACTAGATCTTAGTGCTGCGTTTGACACTGTCGACCATAACATACTTCTAGAGACTGGAAAACTGGGTCGGGCTTTCTGGGATGGCACTCAAATGGTTCAGGTCATACTTAGAAGGGAGAGGTTATTATGTGAGTATAGGAGAGCATAAGTCTAAGTGGGCGTCCATGACATGTGGAGTCCCACAAGGCTCAATTCTTGCACCGCTCTTGTTTAGCCTGTATATGCTCCCACTAAGTCAGATAATGAGGAAGAACCAAATTGCCTATCACAGCTATGCTGATGATACCCAGATCTACCTAGCCTTATCTCCAAATGATTATAGCCCCATTGACTCCCTCTGCCAATGCATTGATGAAATTAACAGTTGGATGTGCCAAAACTTTCTTCAGTTAAACAAGGAGAAAACTGAAGTAATTGCATTGGAAACAAAGATGAAGTTCTCAAGGTGAATGCATACCTTGACTCTAGGGTCAAACAACTAAAAATCAAGTCAGAAATCTTGGGGTGATTCTGGAGACAGACCTTAGTTTTAGTAGTCATGTCAAAGCAGTAACTAAATCAGCATACTATCATCTCAAAAACATTGCAAGAATTAGATGTTTTGTTTCCAGTCATGACTTGGAGAAACTTGTTCATGCCTTTATCACCAGCAGGGTGGATTATTGTAATGGTCTCCTCACCGGCCTTCCAAAGAAGACCATTAGACAGCTGCAGCTCATCCAGAACGCTGCTGCCAGGATTCTGACTAGAACCAGAAAATCTGAGCACATCACACCAGTCCTCAGGTCCTTACACTGGCTTCCAGTTACATTTAGGATCGATTTTAAAGTACTTCTACTCGTTTATAAGTCGCTCAATGGCCTAGGACCTAAATATATGTCAGATATGCTCACTGAATATAAACCTAACAGACCACTCAGATCATTAGGTCGAGTCAGTTAGAAATACCAAGGGTTCACACAAAACAAGGAGTCCGCTTTTAGCTATTATGCCGCCCGCAGCTGGAACCAGCTTCCAGAAGAGATCAGATGTGCTAAAACATTAACCACATTTAAATCCAGACTCAAAACTCATCTATTTAGCTGTGCATTTGTTGAATGAGCGCTGTGCTACGTCCGAACTGACTGCACTGTATTTTATGTATAATCATTTTCTATTTAACTGTTTTAAATCTCATTTTAAATCAATTTCTATATCATTTTAAAACTCCTTGTTTTATTATTTTTATTGCTGTGAATGATTATTTCACATTCTTTTATGTAAAGCACTTTGAATTACCAATGTGTATGAAATGTGCTATACAAATAAACTTGCCTTGCCTTGCCTTGCCTTGTCATGTTTTCAACCAATCTATGAATAAGAGCAGAAAATAACCGCGCCACTTCAAATTATTGTCCAATTGTTTGGTTTATTTTTTTCCTTCAGTCAATTCCAAAGTTTCCGAACAGACTGGAATATCAGTCAGTTGAGCAAAACACACGCAACCCATAGCTACGCCTTAGATTGACAGATATGAAAAAATAAACAGGAATATTCCAACTCTTGAGCGATTAGCCTAGCTGTTTTGTACACATTGTCATGTTAATTATAACAATTACAAATGCATTTTGTTTTATTGACCACAATATCATTGCCAATTGTCTGAGAAGGGCACTTTTTAATAATTTTGAATAGTTCTGTGCATTGTCAAGTAATTCAGCCACAACATACTCTGTTTTATATTTAACACGTTTTTGTAAATAATCAACAGCCCCATCTAGTATAGAAACGAAGATATCAGAGAGAAGAGGCAGCATGAGTCTTCCTCCAAACAGTAAGTTTAACACACATACATTTAGCAGTTGTTTTGTCACTGAATAATAATAGATGCATGGCTGTACAGAATGTAAAACATTTCATAGAATTTTACTACAAATTTCACTAAACCTTGTTTACATGATTGTATTACTAGACATTTACAACAACAACAAATCATTACAGCTTGATCTGTCATTAAACACTGATATTACCATTTTATTTATTTATTTATTTTCAGTATCTGAAATAAGGATTTGGTTGTTGGGAGAAAACTGGGCTGATAAGAGTTCAGTGGGAAACTTGCTCTTGAGCAAAAATGAATTTGAAACAGAAGCATCTCTCCCACTCCATCAGTGTGCCAAACCAGGCAAAGTACAGATTGAGGATCATAGAATATCTGTGGTCATCACACCAAATCTGTTTAACAGAGATGTTTCTGCAGATGAAGTTACTCAGGCACTAAAAAAATGTGAGGCCATGTCTGCTCCAGGTCCACATGTACTTCTACTAATTATACAACTAGGTACTTCCAAAGAGAAGATCAAATATATGAGTAACACCATGAACTCCTGGTCAGAGCACACAATGGATCATACTTTGCTACTGGTGATGGAGGGAGAGAAAAAAATCTTTATCGCTAAAGAGAAAACACTTCAGAATGTATTTAAAGAAAAATGCCACAAAATATCCACAGATCAACACAGTTTAGTCACTGACCTATTTGAACAAATCAAGAACTTGACGAAGGAGAATGAATGGAATTATCTCAGCCTGGAAATATATGAATCACCACCAGAGATGCCATCAAAGAAAATATTAATGGAGAAATTTTCTGGATTTTGTAAGTTACTTAAATAAGACAGTTCTGTACATTTGCACCACATTAATTTCAAATTACTGTGTCACTTGTTTTTCATTTAGCCTCATATCCAATGGTGATGTTTTAATTAATTAAGGAATGTCTATACAATAAAGGTATTTTAATGATATTGTATGTTATCTCCAAGCATCGGACGTTAAACACAAAATTGGATCATTTGTGCAAACATCATCTCAGAGTACAAGAAACAAAGGAAGTAAGTGATTATTATTTTCATGGTATCAAATCTTCAGTCATGACCCTCAGGCAATAGAATTACCATAATAACCAGAATTTCTTTACTCACTTAAAAGCCCCATTCCTACCTGGAGAAGTAGACATAATGACTTTGCTTTACGGATGTGAATAATATAATTATGGTAAATGTGAGATGTCTTTTAAATATAAAAATATTTTAAATAAAAGTCCACGTCATAAATTTTATGATGATTTTCCATCTGGCAATTTGTACATATTTTACAATGTGGCTAATTTGTACAATTTAGTTTGACCTCACTCGTACGATTTAGTAAGATTTGCCCAAACCCCAGTGACAGGTAGGTTTAGGGACTGGGGTAGGTGTAGGTTATTTGTGCAAATTCATACAAATTGGCAACTCGCAAAATACGTAAGATTTTGCATAATTCGTATGAATTAGTACGATTGAGGTCGTATGAATTAGCCACCTCGTAAAATATGTAAGAATTGCTGTGAGATCGGGCTGGATTTTCTAATACAGGATGTAAGTGTTTTTTTGAAGATATGGATGTTTTCACGGAACATTGTAAACTCCTGAAAGACCTAAGTACTGTCTTTCTTTGAAAGTAAAATGTTAAAATTTGTGATAACACAACTGACCCTGACCTTGTTTGTTTCAGTGCCTGTTCTCAATCTAGTGATGTTTGGAAGTAACAGTGCTGAGAAGACTTTAGCAGGGAACACAATACTGGGCCTCAGAAAGTCTGCAGAAGTGTCTGAATTTGAAACCCATCATAAATGTGTCAAGAGAGATGGTGTGATATGTGGACGCAAAGTCACCCTGGTTGAAATGCCGAAGCTAAACAAAACATCTCTGTCTCAGAAGGATGTGCTGCATGAGGCATACCATGCTCTATCTTTATGTTCATCTAACATAAACACATTTCTCATGGTCCTTACTGTTGATCCTCTCACTGACGATGATAAAGGAGAACTTAAATTAATGAGTGACATATTTGACACAGCTGATGGGAAGTTCTGGAATTGTCTGATGATCATGTTCATTTATCACGGGAACAGATTGGATAAGATTGTCAATGAATTCATACATGTAAACAAAGACATTCAGGAATTGTTGAAGAAATGTGGGAACAAATATTACATACTCGGTGTTAAACAAAGACCTGATAGTGCACAGCTCTCAGAATTGCTGCAAATGAGCTGTGCAGTTACTTGCTACTCATTTCCCACATATCTGGAGGCTCAGATAGACAACAGAATTCAACGAGAGGCCAGAATTAAAGAAGTGGAGGAAGAAATCAGAATGTTAAAAAATATTAATAAAAAAGGTAAGACGTCATCTGAATCTTAATATCTAAATAATTATTTTACTCAAATATTAATTCTATTTTTACATTTTGATAACCATTAGTATGATGTTATTATCATGACTTTTCCACAGAAAACTGTTGAATTTATGTGTACATATGTTTATATTTCTCTTGTCTGTACCATAGCTGAGACTGAGAGATCAAGCACAAACTGTGTGAGGATTGTGCTTATTGGAAAAACTGGAAATGGGAAAAGTGCCACAGGAAACACTATACTGAAAAGAAAGGCATTTAAATCTCAAGCCAGTTTTAAATCAGTGACATCCTCTTGTCAGAAGGAAGTGGGGTTTGTTAATGGACATGCAGTCACTGTTGTTGACACACCAGGTCTGTTTGACACACAAGTCCCTGCTGATGAGGTGAAGCAAGAGATACTGAAATGCATCAGTCTCCTCTCTCCAGGACCTCATGTGTTCTTGCTGGCGCTTAGAATTGGAAGATTCACTGCGGAAGAAAAAGAAACTCTGAACCTGATCAAGGAAACTTTTGGAAAGAACGCTGGAATGTTTAGCATCGTAATATTCACTCATGGTGATCAGCTGCAAGAACAGACAATCGAGAGCTGTCTGGAAGATACAGATTCACAAATGAAGAAGCTGATTAGAGATTGTGGAGGAAGATATCATGTGATTGACAATACAAAACTAGACAATGATAAACAAATCACTGACTTACTGGAAAAAATCAACAGTATGGTTGAAAAGAATGGAGGAGGGTGTTACACCAATGAGATGTTTGAAGAAGCAGAAGCTGCCATAAAACAAGAAATGGAAAGAATATTACAGACAAAGAAAGAAGAGATGGAAAGAGAGAACAAACGTTTATGTGACAAACACGAGATGGAGATGGCAGAGATGAAGAAAAGAATAGCAGAACAAAGAGAGTTAATGGAAAGAGAGAGGAAGGTAAAGGAGGAAGAACTCAGAATCAAGGAAGAGTTCTTGCGAAATGAACTTAAGAGAAGAGATGAACAAGAAGAGAATGAGAAGAAAGAAAGACAAGAAGCTGAAGACCTAAGAAGAATAGAAGAGGATGATAAACAGGAACTATGGAAAATGAAACTACAAGAAATAGAAGAGAAACGAACAAGATTAGAAGAAGAACAACAGAAGAGAGACCAGGAATATAGAGAGAAGTATGAGAGAGAGAGGAGAGAAATGGAGGAACTTCATAAAAAGAGACTGACGAGAGAACATGAGGAAGAATACCAGAAAAGACTTAAAGAGGAGAGGAGTGAATGGGTGCTGAAAGAAAAGACAATGATTGCAGAATTTGAACAAGAAAAATTAAAAGAGAAGCAAAGGAAAATGAGAGAATTGAGGAGGAGCTTAAAGAAAGAGAGAGAATAGAGAAAGAGTATGATAACAGTAAAATAGAGATGAGAAAACAGAGAGAAGAATGGGAAAAATCATGGAAGGAGGAATGGGATAAAAGAGTGAGAGATGAGAAGAAGAGAAGGAAAGTGCAGAGAGAGAAACTGAGAAAGCTTGAAGATGCATTTGAACGAGAGCGTATAGAGGAGGAGGAGAAGAGGAAGAGAGAAGATAAAGCCAGACGAGAACAGGAAGAGAAAGAACGAAAAGAAATGGAGGAAGAATATGAAAGGAAACTAAAAGAAATGAAGAGAAAGTATGAAGATGAGGCCAGAAAACAAGCAGAGGAGTTCAATGAATTCAGAGAAAAATATACTAAAGACTTTCGTGCTCTCATGTTAAAGCATGATTTCGAGATGCAGCAGCTAAAGCTAAAGCATGAAAGAGAGGTCCATGAGAATCAAAAAGAGTACACCGTATTGAGTGAACTCTCAAAGCAAAAAGAGAAAAATATGAATGAAAATATGAAAGAAATGGAGGAGAAACATCAAAGAGAGGTTGATGAGCTGAAGAAGAAGTATGAATCCAAGTGTGTTTTACTGTAATACTGATATCTTTACTATATTTATGCCCTGACATGATTAATGATAGAAGTTTAGGCTGCAGTGAGTATCATGTGTGTCCAACAACTTCTTTAAAGAACCCATGAACTGAGAAACCAAAATACCCTTGATCTTTTGACATATAAAAGGCCATTGTACTATTAAAACCTCCTGTAAATTTCTGAGCTCAAAACTTAATTGATGGCAGAGGTGGGTAGAGTACCCAAATACTATACTCAAGTAAAAGTACTTAAATACATATTTACTCAAGTAAAAATGAGTAACACTTACAAAAGTACTTAAATACATATTTACTCAAAGGTAAAAGCATTAGTCTAAGTATTTACTTGAGTAAGAGTAAAAATGTATTAGATAAAAAAAACTACTGAAGTAATTAGTTCCTTTGGATCGTATGGTTTACTTCATATTACTTTGGACAGACCTGGGACATGTGAGGATCCTGTTTGTAGACATCAGCTCCACTTTTAACACCATCATCCTGGACACCCTTCAGAATAAACTGACACAGCTCTCCTTCCCCACCTCCATCTGTCAGTGGATCACCAGCTTCTTGATAGACAGACAGCAGCTAGTGAGGCTGGGAAAATACACATCCAGCACTCATACGATCAGCACTGGAGCTCCTCAGGGCTGTGTTCTCTCCCCACTGCTCTTCTTTCTCTCTCTACACGAACGACTGCACATCTAAAGACCCCTCTGTCAAGCTCCTGAAGTTTGCAGAAGACACCACACTTATCGGTCTCATTCAGGACAGTGACGAGTCTGCTTACAGACAGGAGGTTAAGGAGCTGGCTGTCTGGTGCAGTAACAACCTGTAGCTGAACACGCTCAAAACAGTGGAGATGACTGTATACTTCAGGAGAAACCCCCCGCTCTCCCCCACTCACCATCACGAACAACACTGTGACTGCAGTGGAGTCATTCAGATTCCTGGCACCACGATTTCTCAGTATCTGAAGTGGGACAATCACATTGAGTTCATAGTGAAAAAAGCCCAGCAGAGGTTGAACTTCGCCAGCTGAAGAAGATCAACCTGCCACAGGAGCTGCTGAAACAGTTCTACTCTGATATCATTGAAACCATCCTCTGCACGTCAATAACTGTCTGGTTCAGCTCAGCTACCAAATCTGACCTCAGAAGACTACGGAGGGTAGTCCAGACTGCTGAGCGAATCATTGGTACACCCCTCCCCACTCTCCAAGAACTGTACTTATTCAGAGTGAACAAAATGGCTGACAAAATCACTCTGGACCCCTCACATCAGCACACTCCCTCTTTGAACTGCTGCCATCTAGTCGACGCTACAGAGCTCTGAGTACCAGAACGACCAGTAAAAACACTACTGTTTTCATTATGTGTATTCATTATGTTTTCATTATGTGATCACTATTGCTTTGTCCCTTCTTACAGAGGATTTGATATGTTATTTTTCATGCAGTTTGGACCTAAATCACAGTAGCGTCCATCTATGAGGAATGTACACTGTCAAACAGACACAGCTAGCCAATCATAGCAGTGGGCGTTTGCTTCTGAGTCTACAATCTGTCACGCCTGTTCAAACAGAGTGTTCAGATGAGGGAGGTTAATCACAGGACAGACAATTGCTTATTACTTCTAAATTATGATGTTTTTGATGTAAAAATCTTGATAACATTATAAGTGGACCTCAAAGAACAGATGAAAAAAGGCAGTTCATGAAACCTTTTAAGGGTTAGTTCACCCAAAAATTTAAATGATCTATTCCAATCTGTAGAATTTGTTGTCTCATTTTAAATTAACGTTAAAAATTTAAATAAAATATTTACTTAAGCCAGAAATGTACTTTTAATATGGTCAAATAAATGTTCAGTGATATCTTCAAATTATGTTTGAATTTTGGTGGTCTCTTTCCTCTATATAGTTTTGATATGGAGTGTGGAGACTAGGCATGGGCCAATATGAGATTCTCACGGTATGATAACCTTGGATAAAAATACCACGGTATCACGGTATTGCTATTACAGGTCTAAAATATGTTATTTTTAAATGTCTGGGTAGAAAACAACAACTTTTCCCCCACTGAAAACAATAAATTTTGTTTTTATAAACATATAGAACATTTTGGAACCGTAAACATGTCAAGCTAAATAATTAAAATACATAATTGAATTATTCTTCATTAAATGAAGTGCAATCACTTTAGTGAGCCTAAAACTGCAGCTCAACAATAATCAGAAAATAAATAATTTACTGTAAAAAATAAAATCCTTATAAATGAAAATATAAATAAAATGCAGTCACTTAAAGTGAGCCTAAAACTGCAGCTCAATAATCAAAAACATAATCAAAACAATTTCTGTAAAAATAATAATATTTATTATAAAAAATAATTTAAAAAGCAGCCATTAAACCTGCAGCTCAAGACATTTCTACACATTCATCTTTCAGTCCAAGTTATGATGCAGGAATTATCCCCTTTATCCCCTCATCCCCTTTCCCGCATTTAGTTTGGAGCGGTGAGGTACGAGGATGTGTGCACATAAGGGGAGAAAGAGAGAGTGCGAGTGTCTCACACAAGAGAGATAGTAAGTTCACCTTGTCTCAGATATTTGATTGATGAGGGTCATAAAAATTCCATTCCGCCCCCACCCCATCCCTTCCACCCATAACTGGGCACCTGTCTGTACACACCCACCCGTCTAAATGGCCATCTGGTTATCCATCCCAGCGAACCTGTGGAATGCATGTTTTGGGAAATGTGTTTTTGTGTGTGGGCCGTTGAAATGTACTTTAAACTGTGAAACTGTTGTTGTGGCAATTTCTTTCTAACAAACATCATCACTGAGTAAGAGACAATTCTGAGTCCAAATTATGGTAATAAAGTATTTATTCCCTTGCAAGAGAAGATCCCTCGTCACTAACACACATAGCTGTGAGTCAGTCAGGAGCGAGAGATAAGGGAAAGCAGTGCCAGCCTGTTTTTATAGTGGTTCTTTCCTTCAAGGCCTCCTCCTTCCCTCCCCTACAGGGAGAGAGATACCAGTTTGTTTATCTATTAATGGTTATACAGAAAAGGCAGGCAAATGCCCCCTTGACCCCCTGACCATCTGCGTTTCCTTACCTCTATCACTTCCTATGCTTTTCTAACTGCAAGTGAGAAAACATATAATGCATACATCTTGAATCTGTTTCACTAAAGATCAATACATGTAAAGGAAAAATTCCATCACAATTCCTCTCTTTTTATCATTCTCTGATAACTGATTAATCAAACATTGTAATAATAATAGTAAAAATAATAATAAATACAAGTTCAAGTCATTAATCACACTTATACTCTTCATCTCTGATTTTCACATAAATGATCACTCTCCTTGAACCTGTGAAGTAAGTTTTTGAAAATTTGAAAAATGCTTAGGCTGTTTTGTGTTGGGTCAGACCCTAATATTTGCAAGCATAGTAAAGACTTTATTCTATAGCCGGGCTGAATGGACAGGCACTGCTGTTGCACCCTCGGCCTAAACCGAACCCTCAGTCACCATAGTATAAACAAGAAATAGTATAGTTCAAAGTAGGAAATAAACATATCAATTTATCACTGTTGAGTTACTTCTGTAATATAAAATGTAAATATTAAAAGTATGTAAAAAATCCCTGTTTCAACCCCTCTCCTTGTACGTCCTCTCGTACACGGATAACTGCTGCTTTTAACCTTCTTTACATATCAATCATTCTCAAGAAGAAAAATAAAAAAAACATCATAACTCAATTAACACATTTCACTGTAACTTCCGCTACTTGTGTCATCATATTGTTGGTCTGATCTCCTGTTGGTAACACCTTCAGACCTGTTGTGAAGTGTAGTATTACCAAGCAAATTGTTACTGACAACAAAGTCATTATTCATGTGGTCTTAAAACAGGCCAAACATTCCTGGCACTCTGAATGGGTGCCACGGTCTTGGACGCTCCATTCTCTCAGTTACTCTGAATCAAAGGTGCTGTTATGACCAAAGAATGTGAGAAAGTACTGTTTTTGAAGCACTAAGAGTCTTATCTGTTCTGTTGATTACAGTGTCCACCCGTATGCCGGTTGCGCAATCAAAGTTGCCTCCTCCCTTCAGTCCCCTCCTTGCTGCTGATATCTGGTTCCGCCTAAACACACAGCTGCAATGCAAGGGTTTTTCAAACTGGATCTTAGCATTTATTGACACTCGCGTTGAACCTCTTCCAGCGATTGCTCCGCCTCCGCAATGGGCGGCACCCTCCTGCAATGGTTTACGTGAACCCACGTAGCCCTCTCTGCGACCTTCACCGCCTTGTGCGTCACCAGAAGCACCTGGAAAGGCCCAAGCCACCTTTTCGATTTCCAGCTCTTTCTCCTGTGATCACGAATCACCACGAAATCGCCAGGTCTGACCTCGTGCAGGAATGTCTCAGCAACCTTCAGCTTTTACCTGCACAGAAATATTTGATAACAGACAAGACATTTCTTTGCAGTAATTCAACATGTCATTCTCACACACATCCGTTGATGGCAGCCCTTGTTTACCCCCTTCCATGCCCATGAATGGTGGCCTACCAAACAAAATTTCAAATGGGCTCAGATTTGTTTTCACTCTTTTTCTCATTCTCATGTACATCAGTACAATTGGGAGGGCTTTAAGCCAAGTCAGACCCGTCTCTTCACAGCATTTCGCTAATTTGTTCTTAATTGTCTGGTTCTGTCTCTACTGCCCTCCTGATGAGGCGGCGTAGCTGCAGTGTGTTCTCATGTCAATTCCCAAGAACTGACCCACCTGCTTTATTGCATCATTGACAAAGTGTCTGCCATTGTCAGAACTGATTTTTCTTGGAATTCCCCATCTCGGAACAATCTCGGTTAACAGGGCCTTTGCCACTGCTGCCGAATCTTGTTTCGAGGTTGGGAAGGCCTCAACCCATTTTGACCACATGTCAACCATCACCAGACAGTGTTTCTGTTTCCCACAAGGGGTTAATTCGATGAAATCCATCATTAGATATTCAAATGGGCCTGCCGGTGCTGGTTGAGATGCCAAGGGTGTTTTTATTCCCCTAGCCACATTGTGTGTGTTACAAGTGACACATCTTTTGCAAAAATTTTCAGCAAACACTGTAAACCCTTTGTAAACCATAATTCCTTCATCCCCTTTGACACATGATCCAACCCATGTGTCAACTTAGCATAATGCTGAAAGAAGTGTTTGGGCAAACAAGGAATGTCATCAACACTCATCCATACACCCCCTGGAGACTGCAGCCAGACGACCTCCATTGTTGTTTTTCTGCTCCTGTGGAAAAAGTCTGCATACTTTGTAAACAAGGGGAAATGTTAGGGTTAGTCACAGATACTAAAGCACAAGTCGTTTCTTTTGTCTCCTGTGCTGCCGCGGCCTTCGCTGCTGCGTCTGCTCTGGCGTTTCCTGTGGAGATAAAACTTTTATCGTTAGTGTGCGCTGCATTTACAGATCGCGACCTTGTCTGGTAAAGAATGGCCTCCAAAAGCTCAGACACAAGCGATGCGTTTAATATCGGATGTCCATCCGACTTCAAAAATTTCTGTGCTTCCAAAGTGCCCCAAAGTCGTTGCGTGACCCCAAAAGCATAAGCGAGTCTGTGTAAATTGTCACACACTTGTCTGCCATAAGTTTACACGCTTCTGTCAGAGCAACCAATTCAGCTCCCTGAGCCGAATAATTTGATGGCAATTTGCCAGACTTTACGACTTCAAATTCAGTGGTCACCATGAAACCAACCTTATTCAAGCCTGTTTGTGGATCTTTGGGCCGACCCATCCACAAAGAGGACATTGTCACAGTTCTCTAAAGGTGTGTCCAACAGGTCTGGACGTGGTGTACACACCTGTTCCAACACTGATAGACAGCAATGGTGTTCCTCCTCATCCTCCTCTGTAGGGAGGAGTGTGGCAGGATTCAAAGTTGTGCATCTTTTCACTGTTACATTTGGCATGTCAAGCAAAATCGTGTGATACCTCAGCCATCGGGCTGTTGATAAATGTGATGTTTTCTGTTCTTGCAAAATCATGGAGACCGCGTGTGGGACCATCAAAGTCAAATCAGAATACCCCACAAATTCCCTTGAAGCCAGGACAGCCAGCTCCGCAGCCGCCACCGCATCAAGCTTTGTTGAAAAATATGCGACTGGTCTTAATCTGTACCCATGGGTTTGCAAGAGCACTGAACTCATAAATCCATGTTTTCCGTCTACCATCTGTGTAAAAGGCCTTTCAATCTTGTCACATGACCTCAGCCCTTTCCCTGTTGTCAGGGCTCTCAAGGGCTTCTCAAGAAATGCATAATTTGGAATAAACGTTCGACAATATGCACACATTCCCAAGAATGATAACAATTGTTTATTTGTTACTGGTCTTGGTACATTTTTGATAGCTTTTATTCGTTTCTCAGAGATAGCTTTACTGTTTGGTGTTATAGTGTGACCCAAAAAAAATTTTCCTGCTTCACAAACTGCAGCTTTGTTAGACTGACCTTGTGACCCTCTCTCGCCAGGTGGTTCAAGAGAGTTACAGTGTCAGCCACGCACGTAACCTCATCTTGTGCATAAATCAATAAATCATCTACATACTTCAATGTGTTTCTCCCCTCTTCCCTTTTCAGCCCTTCTGTGGCTCTCATGCATTTTCTCACAACAGGCCTAAAGCGGCCCATTTCTGCTCAGTGGCCTTGGTTAGTGATAAGTGAGGTGCAGACTTCCCCGTTATCAAATACAGCTGCATTTGTTTTGCTGACAGGCAAGCTGAAAGCGCACACACATTTTCATTCCAGAAAATCTTATTAAACCTTGTCAAAAACATTTTCTCATTTTCTGCCCCGTTAAACCACTCTTCCTCATATTGAGGATCACGCTCAATTTCAAAATCATTTGTGCCCAATCAGAATCTCTTATCTGCCACTCGTATGCCCACTGTGGCTCAAATTTTGCACAACTCATCTGCTGTTCCTCTTCAATCTCTATCCCAAATGGGCCAGCAGTGAGTTTCAGATTTAATTTACACATTAGATCCCTGGCCATTAACGGAACCAGACAGGTTTCAGAGCACAAAAACGCATGTTTCAATGCCCTGCCCCCCTCCGTCTCACATTTCAACGGCACAGTATAATTTTCTGAAATGATATGCCCTGACGCCGAAGTGCTTTCAAACACTAAATCCGTCATTCTTGGTTCACATGGCAAGTCACATGGTCTTATGGTGGATCGAGCTCCCCTCGAATCAACCATAAAGTCTATCATTGTCCCGTCAACTAACATGGGATATCTCGGTAGCCTTAAAAAATCCTAAACTTTTGTACATTCTCAGACATTCATCAGTAACAGCATTATTCAAAACTTCAGCAGTCACACATAAACGGTTTGCAAGCATTTCTTCATTGCAGATAGCCTTATTCAAAACTTCAACAATCACACATAAAGGGTTTGCAAGCATTTCTTCATTGCAAAGAGCAGTATTTGAATCAGTGTATGTGAGCGTGTTGTGTGTGTGTGTCAATAAATTTTTACTTCCCTTTTTCGTAGCTGGCTGAATGCCTGTCACCCGCCCTCTCCTCTCCTGTTCTCCGTTCCTCTCGGTTCAATCCGCCTTACGCGCCTCTGGACAATCCTGTGCCCAGTGTCCATCATTCTTGCACAACCTGCACTTCGTGCAGCTAAAAAAGTCATGTTCACCACTCGCACACAGTCCACATTTCTTGCGCTGCCTCTCGCGCTGCTTGTTCAGCGTCTCGCGCTGCTCGTGCTGCTTTAATCTGTACAACAGCCAGCTGCATCTCTCTCTCCCCCTTCGCTTTCGCGGCGCTGCCTGCGCTGCTTGTGCGTCCTGCTGCGGTTGTCTTGGACGGAGAACAGTCGAGGTCGGGGTCGAATTTCAATGCATCCCGCTGAGCCATTGGGTAGATGTGTGTTTTGTATTCTGGCGGTGCCGGACTCACCGCATTTTCATGTGGGAAACACAAACATACTGTGAGTTAATCGGTTCTGGTGGTGCAGACACGCATACAGATCCACTTTCACACTTTTCATTTTTCCTTCCTGCTAACTCTTTCTGCACTTTTCATTTTTTCCTTCCTGCTAACTCTTTCTGCACTTGCTTTCTTTCTCTTTTATCTGCTTCCTTGAGCCAACAATCTACTGCCTTGAGCCAACAATCTACTGTTTGTTCACATTTTTAACATACATTTTTAACACATTTGCAACAACAACCTGGTTGTTTGTCGCTACTTTGTTCAACTGAGTCCCTCACCACTTTCAGTCTTGTGAGGCTCAATGTTCCCTCTTCGGGAAAATCATGATGCTTGATTAATTTTTCAATATCTTGCATACATTTCTGACCATAATATTTTTCATTTGGTAGTACACGGTGTATCATATTTCAAAGCTTGCTCTGAGACATCCCCATACTGGCTGTTTTCTGCTTTCTGTGGATTTGCTCACGCGCGCTTCTTTAATCTGCTAGACGTCTCCAGCAGATCCGATTTTCTCTTATCCCGCAATCGGATCGGGTTGCACTATCAGTGCCCTCTTAATTGTGATTTACCAAAATCTTTTGATTTTTTCTAACCCCAATTAACCTCGGTACCTGTTTGAAACCCTCTTGATCCGTACAGATCTCAAGTTAATCTCAGGTTGCCTATCTGGACGTTCGTGCCCAGATTACTCTACCACAGAAACAGTTTTCAGCCAATATGGTTCAATTTCACTCTTTCCCCCCTAATTAAACTGAATTTAATTGACTCTTACCAGAGATGTCGTTTTGTGCCACCTGGGTTCTTTTTGATTCCAGTGGTCGATCCCTCCGGTCCCAACAGCGGAAACGGTCCCTCGTCTCTCAATCTTTTTGCGTAGGGTTGGAACTTTCAGCTCCAAGGTGATCAGCCTCCGTCCGCTGTCAGGTCCAGAAGTCACGTCAAGGAATCCCACTTCTGACACCAAATTGTTGTGGCAATTTCTTTCTAACAAACATCATCACTGAGTAAGAGACAATTCTGAGTCCAAATTATGGTAATAAAGTATTTATTCCCTTGCAAGAAGATCCTCTCATCACTAACACACATAGCTGTGAGTCAGTCAGGGCGAGAGATAAGGAAAGCAGTGCCAGCCTGTTTTATAGTGGTTCTTTCCTTCAAGGCCTCCTCCTTCCCTCCCCTACAGGGAGAGAGATACCAGTTTGTTTATCTATTAATGGTTATACAGAAAAGGCAGGCAAATGCCCCCTTGACCCCCTGACCATCTGCGTTTCCTTACCTCTATCACTTCCTATGCTTTTCTAACTGCAAGTGAGAAAACATATAATGCATACATCTTGAATCTGTTTCACTAAAGATCAATACATGTAAAGGAAAAATTCCATCACACTGTGTTAAATGGGGAAAAGGGTAGTTTTTATTAAAGTTTTTTACACACACACCCATATCAAGAAAAAACATCAAACATACACGTAAAACAAGCAATGACTGTTTTTCCCTTTAAGTCAAGACGAGCTAGTGTTGTTAAAACAAATTTAGGAAAAGGTAATGACAGATTAGTTAAAACAACAGCATAAGATACTTGTCAAAATCTATGTTATCTACCATTACAAGTTATAAAATAAATAAAAAGCATTAGATACATTCGTCAAAATCTTGTAACATTACAGTTTAAAACTAGTTAGTGTGACAAAGTTAAAGACAATTAAAAAATACTATCTTACCACGACGTAAAAAAAAAAAAATATCATGCCGTTAAGTAAGAAGATACTTGTCAGAGGTTTGTAGTCTAACATCGTAAATTAGAAAATAAAAAGTAGGCAAGCGAGGATTAGGGGAGAGTGGGGACAGTTGCAACGTGTGGCAGTTGCAACATTGCTGATTTATCCAATCAGGAATGAGCTGGAGTCATGACACTCCTACTGCACATGCTCAGTATGCCCCTCCTTCTTTCTGGAAGTTAACAGCCACATGTGAAACTACCTTATGGGAGAACTGAAATTCAAGGTAAAAAAGTAACTTTTTTTACAACTAGATTTTTTGTCATAATGTCTAAACTGTTTAAGTATTGATCTTTATAGTTTGAATGTGCAGTTTCTTAGCTCTTAACAGACTTAGGTACAATGTGTTCAAGCTAATTTGTTAGGCTAGCATCACTAGTTTTAAGATGGCTGCCAGGGGTGGGACAGTTGCAGCGCATTGTTGCAACTGTCCCCACATGGTGTTGCAACTGTCCCTCATGACAATAATAATGACAATTAGATATTTTTTTTTAAAAGGCAAATCAGTGGTTTGATAAAGAACATATTTCAATAGCCAGGTGTCTCCTCTTTGTATTTCAGCAAATTGCTTTTTAAAAGTCAAACTAGGCTGCAGTGTATCCTACATTTTCTGTTCTGTTTTTCAGTATGCCACGAGACAGGAAAGGATAACAGATAGGGGTGTCCCTCTACCTATTCTGTCCTTAGCTGCTGCTGTAGTGAGCAATGATGGCAGGACAGTGAGGTCTGTGACAAAAGAGTATTCAATTTGCACACAACCCTCTATCGCTTTATTAAAAGAGAGAGGTTATGTCAGGAGAGGAGATGAGGACAGGTTATTGGACCCCGAGGAGGGTCTTCTCAGTCCAACAGGAAGATAGCCTGGCAGAATACCTAAAAAGAGCAGCTGATCTTTTCTATGGTCTCAGCACTAAAGAGGTAAACATGAGGAAGGTATTAAAGCAGAGTGTAGGCTTAAAGGGAGGGCTGGTAGGGAGAATTATATAAGAATATTGAGACTATGAAATAATAAGATAAGAGAAATTACCATTCCACCTCCATTTCATTTACCATCCATTTCGCAGGTTCGTCGATTGGCCTTCTAACTAGCTGTCTATTACAAGTGCTCCTACCCTGAAACCTGGAATGAGTGCTCTCTGGCTGGCCGGGATTGGTTTATGGGGTTCATGAAAAGACAGCACAGTCTGTCTATACGGTGCCCTCAAGCTACCAGTCTCACACGGAACACAAGCTTCAACCGTCACAATGTATCCTTGTTTTACAACAATCTTGCAAATGTGCTTGACAAAAACAAATTTGAAGGGAAGGACATCTGGAATATGGATGAGACCGGGGTCACAACTGTCCAAGATCCTTGATAATCATTCCTCCCATCTTTCTGTAAGAGGAATAGATTTCTGCAGAGAAAATGGCATTGTCATGCTATCGTTTCCACCCCATTGCTCCCACAAATTACAGCCACTCGATCGTACCGTTTATGGCCCCCTAAAACGTCATGTCAACACATTTTGCGATACCTGGATGAGAAGTCACCCAGGCCTGACGATGTCCATCTCGACATTCCTGGAATTATTAGGTTGGCCTCCCATTGGCTGGAACACCAGGCAATGTGCAGAATAACTTTAGCAGCACTGGAATTTGGCCTTATAACCGAGATAAATTCAAAGACAGTGACTTTGCACCATCTTTGGTGACAGACCGGCCGCCACCACCAGTTCTTCCAGAGCAAGCTGGGACATCTGCTCCTTTGGAAGTTTCTCCAGTGCAAGCTGGGAGTTCTGCTTCTTCTGCAGTTCCTCCAGTGCATGCTGGGACTTCTGCTTCTACTACAGTTCCTCCAGTGCAATCTGAGTTCTCACCTGAGACTGTTAGACCTCACCCCAGAGCAGGACCACGGAAGATAACGAAAGCAATGCAAAAATGCAAATCGGCCATCTTGACAGACACCCCCGAAAAGGAGGCTTTGGCGAGGAAGAAAGCAAAAGTTAAGAGAAAGCCAACAAAAGTTAAGAGAAAACTGACAAAAAACACACTGGAAACAAGCCAACAAACCAAAACCGAGAAGAAAAAGCATACAGAGAAGGACAGTGACTCTGAGAAAGAAGAAGATTTTTGCCTTGTCTGTTTGGAGAGCTACTCCAGACCGAGCGAGGTGTGGCTTCAATGTTGGCAGTGCAAGGCATGGGCTCATGAAGCCTGCACTGATGGTGGTTCCATTTACGTTTGCCACAATTGTGAGTCAGATGGGGAATTGTGAATACTTGATGCTATGAAATAATCAGTTTGTGTTCTTTTGGTGGTGTTATGAAATTGTTAGGGCCTACATCAGTTTGTGGGATTGACAAAGGTGTTACATTGTTGTGTACTTGTTTTTTTTACTTTAATAAGTTAACTCAATGAACTCTGGTCTCAAATAAACTAAAAAAAGATTTGAAAAATGATGCCGAAGTATGAGTTTTATTACATCTAAATGACTGTTGCAACTGCCCCTCGGTACTGTTGCAACTGTCCCCATATATGGGGACAGTTGCAACATTTTTCAGGGTCCATTTAAGTACAAATTACTTTCATATCATCACATGTACACATGTTGCAACAGTATGGGCAGGTAGGTGACATATATGGGTTTAATATATATATATTTTTGTCTTTCTAATACAAACAGTCGCTGAGAAACTGAAGGAAATGTAAAAAGTGTTGCAACCGCCCCCACTCTCCCCTACCACCATCTAAAAAAAAAAAAATCAGACATGTTAGTTAAAACAACAGCATAAGATAGCAGCGGGCGGTGGATATATTGTGTGTGTGTGTGTGTGTGAGAGACGCGGGAGCTGATGGCGGTGGATATAGTGTGTGTGTGTGTGTGTGAGAGAGACGCGGGAGCTGATGGCGGTGGATATTTGTGGCTGAGTTCACGTTCTTCTAGTGCTACAGCTTCAGTTTAAGAACTGTAGAACACATACAGCTGTGTCCTCAGTGAAAACAGTGAAAAGAGACCCGTCTCAAACAGTGTCGCGTTCCGAACGTTGCTTAAACGACATTTATCGGTATTGCGGTATTTAAACAAATATCATAAGAAAAATAAAACACTGGTTTTTGGTATGTAACGTTACCGGTATACCGCCCAGCACTATAAACAGGTATAACAAAGCTTAGTTTACCTCAGCAGCGGTCGTGTGCAGACCAAAGAATGTAAAGACCATCGACTCTACCGGGCGACTCACCGACCAGGGACACCGGCAAAGGATATAAGTATCGCTTTTTATTTCTCCTCTTTCCTACTACTTGTTTCATTTCTGTTTCAGTTTTATAACCATTTTCTTACTATGTGTAAGTAAGTTGTTCTTTGTTAGCATGTGTGTTTGGCTCAGTGTAAATATTTCAGATTACTGATAAACTACTGTCGTTTGATTTGTATTTGTTATCTATTTTAATGTTTTAATTAGATTATGTCTGAATTTACTGTCTTTATAGGTCTTTTACTAAGTTTTACTTTTATTTAATTTGAGTTATTTTAATACTTCAACAAACTAAATGGAAATAAAATCATATATATATATATTGATTTTATATGTATATATATATATATATATATATATGTATGTGTGTGTGGTTGTACATAGACATGTAGTTGTTTGTTTGTGTTTGGCCTAGTGTTGTGTTAGAATCATTATTAAACTCTTTACCTTTTGTTCTTTAATATTTTGAATTGTTCTATAGCTTTATTTTTGGTTTTCCTTTAAATGTTCATTTTCAAATTTTTGTTGTATGCATTTGTCATTTTAATTGCATTTATTTATTTGTAAAATGTGTATATGTAGTTGCAACAAAGTTCGTAGGAAGGAAGGAAGCGGACAGGGTTGGCTCGTGAAGACTCGGGTGAGTTTATTTAAACAGATAAACTTAAACAGGTGCGCACTCTGCGCGTCCTAGAAACATCAACTCTCTCGGTTGTCTCAACGATCACTCTCTGTATTCGTTCCGGCTGTCTCTCTCTCACAGCCCATGCGCCCGAGTCTTCACTCCGTCTCTCTCCTCCAATCCCCGCTCCACGGATGTTTTATTTGGTCTCTCCACGCCAATTACTGCAATCAGAGACAGGTGTTCCTCATTTTGCACTTGACCCACTTACTTACCGCTGTCTCCTGAGTCTTTCTCCCGCTGCAGACTTCGCTGAACCATGCCCCCCTCGCCACATACCCCCACCGCCCGACTCAGGCCGGGAAGCCCTCCGGCCTGCAGCCCCCCCATTCCTGGAGAGGAAGTCGGCTACAGTCATCTGCGTCCCCGGCCTGTGGATCACCTTGAATTTGAAGGGCTGTAATGCCAGATACCAACGGGTGATCCGCGCATTGGTATCCTTCATGCGGTGGAGCCACTGCAAGGGCGCGTGGTCCGAACAGAGGGTGAATTCCCGTCCCAGGAGATAATAGCGGAGGGTGAGGACCGCCCACCGGATTGCCAAACACTCCTTCTCAATGGTGCTGTACATCGTCTCTCTCTTAGAGAGCTTCCGACTGATGTACAGCACCGGGCGCTCCTCACCCCTATCTCCTGGGTCAGGACAGCTCCCAGCCCCCGGTCCGACGCGTCCGTCTGCAGCAAAAAGGGGAGAGAAAAGTCAGGAGAGTGCAATAGCGGCCCGCCACACAGAGCAGCCTTCACTTGGGTGAAAGCCTGCTGGCACCGCTCCGTCCACGGGACCATATCTGGGACTGTATCTGGGACCTCCTTTTTAGTGAGGTCAGTCAGCGGGCTGGTGAGCTCCGAATAGTCAGGAATAAACCTCCTGTAATACCCCGCCAACCCCAGGAACTGCCTCACCTCCTTTTTGGTCTTGGGTCTCGGGCAATAGCTGCCGTCTTATCAATTTGGGGGCACCTGTCCGTGGCCCAAGTGGAAACCCAGATAACGAACCTCCACCCACCCAATTGCACACTTCTTTGGGTTGGCGTTAGCCCGCTCCTCAGCTCTCAGAACCTCCCGCAGGTGCACCATATGCCGCTGCCAGTCCTGACTGTAGATGATAATGTCATCTAGATAGGCAGCGGCGATGCGGTGTGCGGTCGGAGGATTTTGTCCATGAGGCGCTGAAAGGTAGCGGCGCCAACAACCCAAACGGAAGTGTGACAAATTGGTGCAATCCAAACGGCGCTAGAAGGCTGACTTTTCTTTGGATAAGGCGATAAGGGATCTGCCAATATCCTTTGGTTAAGTCCAGTGTCGAATAAAACGAGCGGTACCCAGCCGATCAAGCAACTCGTCAACCCGCGGCATTGGATAGGCATCGAACTCGACACCGTGCATTCACCTTGCGATAATCCACGCAGAACCGGACCGAGCCGCCTGTTTTCGGTACCAAACGATCGGGCTTGCCCAGTCACTGCGGACTCTTCTATCACTCCCATCTCTAGCATCGCCTCTAATTCCGACTGGACCACCTTTTCTTGTGCTCCGTAAACGATACGGCCGGCTGCGCACTACCATGCCCGCTCGGTCTCAATATGGTGCTGGATAAGGTTGGTTCGACCGGGCCGGGGCGAGAACACATCCGCAAACTCTTTTTGCAACCGGGCTACATCGGTGAGCTGGCAGGGCGAGAGGTGATCCCCCCCCGGAGGCCAGAGTGAGTGATGGAATTTTGGTGTTCACTTCTGGCCCGAAATCTCCCTCGCTACCTACCACCGTCGCCAGCATCACCGGCTCAACCTCGTTCCATTTTTTAAGGAGGTTGAGGTGGTCAATTTGATGTGCCCCACTCCGGTCCGTTCGAACCACCTCATAATTGAGATCCCCTACCTGCCGTGTGACCTCGAATGGTCCTTGCCACTTGGCGAGTAATTTAGAGCTAGAGGTGGGGAGTAACACAAGCACTTTATCTCCCGGTGTGAAATTGCGTAATCTGGCCCCCCGATTGTATAGCCGGCTTTGCTTGTCCTGGGCCTGTAACAAATTCTCCATGGAGAGCTGCCCCAGAGTGTGGAGTTTTGTTCTCAGGTCCAGCACATGCTGAATTTCATTCTTACTCTCCGAAGGTCCCTCCTCCCAAGTCTCCCTCAGGACGTCCAAAACCCCGCGGGGCTGGCGGCCGTACAGGAGCTCGAAGGGGGAAAACCCCGTGGAGGCTTGCGGGACCTCCCGCACAGCGAACAAAAGGGGTTCCAGCCACTTGTCCCAATTTTTTGCGTCCTCGTGAACGAACTTTCGAATCATTGTTTTCAATGTACGATTAAACCGTTCCACCAGGCCGTCCGTTTGTGGGTGGTAGACGCTGGTGCGAACCGATTTAATTCCCAATAATCCGTAAAGCTCGCGAATGGTCCGTGACATGAACGCCGTGCCCTGGTCGGTGAGAATCTCTTTCGGGATTCCCACCCGGGAGATCATACTGAACAGAGCCTCCGCCACACTTTTTGCAGAAATGTTGCGGAGCGCTACTGCCTCCGGGTATCGGGTTGCATAATCCACCAGAACTAATGCAAATCGATGCCCTCGTGCCGACCGCTCTAATGGCCCGATGAGGTCCATACCAATTCGCTCGAAGGGGACCTGCATTAGCGGAAGGGGGCGCAATGGCGCTTTTGGGGAGGCCGGGGGATTCACTAGCTGACACTCACGACAAGCCGCACACCACCGGCGTACATTCTCGTGAATGCCCGGCCAAAAGAAGCGGGCCATTAAGCGGTTCAGTGTTGTCGCCTGCCCCAGGTGCCCGGCCATAGGATTACAATGAGCCGCCTGGAAAAGCATTTCCCGACGGCTTTTGGGTACCAACAACTGGGTTGTATCTTGCTTTGATTGAGCGTCCTGGGTCACTCGATACAACCTATCTTTCAAAATAGCAAAATAAGGATAGGAAGGGGGCCGTGTGGTCTGGAGAGGCCGGCCGTCAATGAAACGGACCTGCTCGAACGCATTTCTCAGGGACTCGTCCTGAGACTGCTCCAGGGGAAAATCATCACGCTCCGTGAGGATTAACCTCTCGATCACGTTCCGATCCCCCGGTGCCGCCTCAGCGAGCCCAGGCTCAGGCCGACCCGCTGGAGGATGGCTCGCTTTAGGTCGTCGTAGACCAGGAGGTTCTGGACTGGCAGCTGCTGCGCCGCCAACTGCGCCTCCCCGGTTAGCAGGGGGATGAGGCGCACTGGCCAGTCCGTCTGGGGCCACCCACATGCCTCTGCGGTCTTCTCAAATAAATCGAGGAACGCCTCCGGGTCGTCCTGCAGCCCCATCTTCTGTACCGGCATGTGGGTGGGCGGGGCCGGGGCTGTTGGACTCCCCCCGGCCCGAACCTCCCGGTCCATCCAGCTCCGGAACAGCTCGCGGTCCTCCCGCTGGTTCTGGACGAGGGCACAGAATCTCCTTTCCTGGTCTGCCCTCATGTCCAGCAGCGCTTTGTGATGTTCCTGGTGGAGTCCCGCGAGCGACTGGATGACTTCCGCAAACGGCGATCCCGTCGGTGAGGACATGATGGCAGCGGCGTTCCGGCTTCCTTCCCCGGGTTTCGCAACCAGTGTAACAAAGTTCGTAGGAAGGAAGGAAGCGGACAGGGTTGGCTCGTGAAGACTCGGGTGAGTTTATTTAAACAGATAAACTTAAACAGGTGCGCACTCTGCGCGTCCTAGAAACATCAACTCTCTCGGTTGTCTCAGCGATCACTCTCTGTATTCGTTCCGGCTGTCTCTCTCTCACAGCCCATGCGCCAGTGAGTCTTCACTCCGTCTCTCTCCTCAAATCCCCGCTCCACGGATGTTTTATTTGGTCTCTCCACGCCAATTACTGCAATCAGAGACAGGTGTTCCTCATTTTGCACTTGACCCACTTACTTACTTACCGCTGTCTCCTGAGTCTTTCTCCCGCTGCAGACTTCGCTGAACCACGCCCCCCCGCCACAGTAGTATTTATAAAGTTTTAGCTTTAAGTTTTGGATCTACTTTAGTTGTTTTAATACTACAATTGATCGCTTCTGTTGCCCTCATTTGAAAGTCGCTTTGAATAAAGTCTGCTAAATGACTAAATGTAAATATGGCAACCAGTAAATTTGTTTGTTATGTGTATCTTTGTTCTTATTTTTTAATAACAAACATAAAATAATGAAATATATTTGTATCTTCGCCCACTTCGGCCTAAATATCCACCATTCATTTTATATTTGTTACCTTGAAAGGCCTTGTCTTTATAATAGGGAAATTATTTTGGCTGCACTGATCAGACAAAATAGTAAAACCAACATGACAAAGAATCATGATGAAATCATGAAGTCGTGATATTTCAAAAAAAAAAAACGTGATATGATATTTTTGCCATATCGCCCACCCCTACTCATAACACAGCACTTACTGCGAGCAGCGTCATATACGTGAGGGCAGAGCGTCACATTATTTAAAGGGGAAGTTCAAGCGTTAATGAGTAGCAAAGGATTAATAGCTGCATTGATTACTTTTATGCCACTGATCAGGCCTTTATATGTAGTTTGCGGTAACAAAGGGTTTTATAGGTTTGACTGAAATAGTAATGCAATAACTGACACTTTAAATCAATGTTTCAAGCAACAACAACAAACCAATTGAACAAAAAACAGATAAAGACAAAAAGTAGCCATTTATAGTATCTAAACATGTATCCAAATCCAATAAAATTAACTTATGTGTGATTTATGTGCAATGTCTTAGCAACTAGGGATTGGTACATAGGGCTATAAGGCATCTAGTGGCAACACAATGATATTACAGATAATAAATTGTGCAAAATGTTTATCTTAAGTCAATTTACATACAATGCATTCTGATTTGTGGAACTCAATCTCCACAAATTAGTGTCGTTACTATGAAAAACAAGTTTAATGTGACAAGAAACTGGTGTCTGAAAATTTTTTTGGGGTGGGGATGCAATAGGGATTTCACCTAGGGCGTCAAATTGGCTAGAAACGGCCCTGATTAATGATGAAAAAATGAAATGCCCGTCCGTGAATTTGTGCCTGGTGCCGGGTCTGTTGATCCTGCATGTTGTCATCCGCGATCATGATAATCGACCGTAATATTAGACTTCTCGCGCTTGCATTGTGATCTGTAAACCCTCGCTTCGAGTTACCCATCGTATTTGTGTCAAAATATTTTATAAATCCCTCCATGGAATATTTAATTCCCATTTGATGGCCTTCTGTGTCCAAAATTGTGCAAACACATCGTGGGACAAGGTTTTCACACTGCAGCTGTCATTGTAAGACAGTGAGCAACTCTGTTTGTTTGTCCGAGGGAGCAACAGTAACTAAGGGGCGGGCTTACTGATATGTCAATTGCGTAATCGCCATGGACCAATGGTAGCTCAAAGGTGTTTAGGAGCCAAAATATCAATTAATATCATAATTCATATCAATTCGTTCTTTGATTTCGTTTTAAGTATATCAGGGCCTTAAGGAACAACATTTACGAGGAAGTGATTGTCAGATTTCACTGGTGATTTCAAATAAGAAATTTAATCATAAGCTTGTTGATCAGTTTTGGAGAATTTTATCTTTCCCAAATCAAATAGATAGGAGCTGCCCTTGCATGGCTGAGAGGCGTTTCAAAGATGGTCGCCGAGTGACATGACTTGTCTTAAAGCAGTGGTTCTCATCCAGTCCCGGGACCCCTCTCTGCACATTTTGCATGTCTCCCTTATTTAACACACCTGATTGAGATCATCAGCTCGTTAGTTCAGTTCATGTCTCTCTCTCCTAATAAGCTGATGAGCTCAATCAGGTGTGTTAAATAAGGGAGACATGCAAAATGTGAAGAGCAGGGGGTCCCAGGACTGAAATTGAGAAACAATGCCTTAAAGGGACTTTGGCATTTCAACTTCAATTTTTTTTATTTAAATTGTATTTATCATATTTAATTGTATTATTTTAATTACAATTCATTTAATTAATAGCTTTTCATTATCACACAAACCCCCTGAAATTCCCTTGTTTGATAAATCCTGATTAGATTTAGGACATGTTTATTCATTATTTTGCACAAACTACTGGCAGTACAAAATAGACGTGGAATAAATGTTTATAATCTATTAGTGGGGAACACTAGAGGTACACAAAAAGGAAAATTGTTGTCAACTGATTAGAAACATCAAAACCTTTTTATGAAAACTTTCAAAATGGATCTCTTTATTATTACAAAAGTTTTTTGTTGACATTATATATGGCGTTTTATCTGTCAAATCGGTCACTTCAGCCAAACGTAGACTTCTTTCTACAATGATACCGGTCCGTTTCAGGGAGTTAACAGCACATTTCACAATCAAAGCTGCTCTCCTTCTCAATCTCTGGTCAGAACGGAAACCTCTTCTAGATGCTGACGCACAACGCCGTCCAGGACCTTGCTGAGACCTTTACACGCCGTCATGGCTGCCTCTATTAAAGGATCCAAGTGGTCCTGGTGGAGCCGGGCGTCCATCTGCAGCAGGGCGATGTTTCCGCTCTGGGCAGCAGGGCCAGGCCAGAGACGTTCCTCCTCCGCCTCCTCCGTGACACAGATCGGCCAGCGGTGTGTCCTCCACAAAGCCGGCAGTGCAGGCGCACACATAGTCACGCATGGGAATGCCCGCGTCCACCAGAGCCAGAGTCGCAGCATTCACACAAGCACTGTAGTTCCCCCCGTCTGCCTGCAGAATCTACAGCACAGGGCGAGGGGTCGGGGATGTTATAGACAATAACATGAGAATATGAGCTGAACTTTGTATTTTAAGTGACTCTGGGAAGAGAGCAGCTGCTAAACTACTGGAAGAAATAGATTTTACAAGTTCTGTTGCAATGCATAGTCAATTGCATTCATCTTTTAAACAAACAAATATATCAAAATAAATCATTTGGAAAATACACTCTTCAGTAGTGATCGACCGATATAGATTTTTTATAAACGACACCGATTATTTGTACGTTTATGTACCCGATAACCGATATTTATTTACTGTTATAAAGTACATAAATAACTGAGTGATGTAAGTCCATTCTTCACTTTGGTTTTTCCTCCTTTCAGTCATCTTAACAACAACAAACAACTGTTGAAAATTAATAATTTTCATGTCAAATTTAATCTTCAAATTACATGCGGTGGTCGTGCTGGAGCTTCTCCTGAGTGAACAGTGTGTGTGTGTGTGTGTGTGTGTCCACTCCTTCAAGTGTGTGTATCTGTGTGTGTGTGTGTGTGTGTGTGTCCACTGCTCCAGGTGTGTGTGTGTGTGTGTCCACTGCTCCAGGTGTGTGTGTCCACTGTTCCAAGTGTGTGTGTGTCTGTGTGTCCACTGCTCCAGGTGTGTGTGTGTGTGTGTGTGTGTCCACTGCTCCAGGTGTGTGTGTGTTCACTACTGTGTGTGTCCACTGCTCCAGGTGTGTGTGTATGTGTCCACTGCTCCTGGTGTGTTCACTACTGTGTGTGTGTCCACTGCTCCAGGTGTGTGTGTGTGTGCACTTGGATGGGTCAAGTACAGATAACACATTTCACTGCTAGTTATATGCTAGTTAAGCTCTGTATAATTGTGCATAATTTTTTTTTTTTTTTTTTTTTTAATTCAAAACCGATAACTGATTATGGTACAATTGGAAAAATATCGGTAAATATCGATCTCTACTCTTCAGTAAAGGTGAACAAAAGCCCTGGACCTGATAGTATGTGTGTCCGGTTACTTAAATCATGTGCAAAAGACCCAAGACCTGTATTTCATGATATTTATAACAGGTCACTACAGACACATGTACCT
Source organism: Gymnocypris eckloni scoliostomus (assembly GCA_027564155.1). Classification (NCBI taxonomy): domain Eukaryota; kingdom Metazoa; phylum Chordata; class Actinopteri; order Cypriniformes; family Cyprinidae; genus Gymnocypris; species Gymnocypris eckloni. Next base: position 30,945,704 of record CM050422.1, read on the forward strand.
AATCTCTGGAAAGATGCAGTGGCTGTCCCAGCTCCAGAATGTAGTCATCCTTAAATGATGAATGATTTTAGGCCGGGCGCTCTGACTTCAGTTTTAATGAAGATTTGTGAGAAATTGGTCAGGTCTGAGATCTGGAGGCAGACTGAATATGCTCTGGATCCCATATAGACCTCATAGAGGAGCGGAGGATGCTACATTGCTTCACTTGCTTTTTAGTCATTTGGATGGGAATGGGACACATGCTTGACTTTACGACAGCTTGATTTAAAGTGAATGAATTTTTGGTAGGTCCAGGACTGATGAAAGCAGAAAAACTGAACATATAATGCTTGTATAAACTGCTACTACAGGTTAGCACACACAGCTATCATGTGGAGTGCTCTTACCTTGACGTAGATGTCGATTTGTGAGCGTGGGTAGAGCTCGGTGAGCACCGCAGCTTCAAAGGTCTGTTTGAGATGAAGGCTCATCTCGCTGGACTTGCGGTCTCCGTGTGGACGTCTCTTCCTCTCCGCCGTGCTGAACGTGGCCATGCTGTACTGACAGTTAATGACCGCACGATCGTGCAGAGATTTACTGCGAGAGCCTCGCGTCTACAGGAGACGGAGAGATCAAGGACAGTCTGGATGAATGACACAGACAGCAGGTTTCTTCATGGTGTCTGGAGCAGGATTTGTTTTAGTAACTGCTGACACAGTTGACAATGACAAAGACTCAAATCCTAGTTAGTAAGAGGAAATTAAAGAAACATGTAAATAGTAAACCTAATAACTGTGATGTGTGTGTTCGAAACACTGCTTCGAGGAGATCTCAATCTGGTTTCAATATTTGACATGTTGATAAAATCCTCGAATCTTCAAAAAGTTATCCTATCATAACTAATAACCAGATTTCTGAAATGGAAACTGATATTTACCACTAGTTTTGTGCTCAAAATATCATTGAAAACTCACTTATTTTTATGAATTAAAAAGCACGGACAACAGATTTTATTTTTATAATTGTTGTGCATTATGTGTACTTTCAATAACAATAATTATGTGTACTAATCACTAATTCAGTGTTATTATAATGTCAAATCACATGGTGAAACATAGTAAATTGCATCCATTGAAAATACCAGATTCGAACAGAATTATAACAAGATTATGATACAAGGTAAAGAAATATGACCTATGATAAATATGGGTCAACATTTTCTAATTGTATTTAATATTTTAATTTTCACTAACGTTTAATAGTATTGTACACAACAGTTAAAACTTTTCAGACGTGTTTGTAACTTTGAAAATGAATATTTACTATGACGAATTAATTGCAATTTTGTATTTTAGGCTCATTTTGAGCACAGCATTGTACCTGCTTTCAGCAGATGTAACTTAACGTTAATTGTTGAAAATGTAATTGTTTAGTTTTAGGTTTTTTCCGGATGGTGCGTTTAAACGGAGGAACTTGTTCAGGACCTGCTATCATCACATAAAACACACTACCCGCGCATGTTAATACATGATCACTGGTCTATCTGCCAGACACGATGCGCTGATATCAGGCCTGACCTCATGCGGTCCATACACCACGGCCAGCGCTTTAGTGTTGCCCTGCTCCAGATACGCGGATCCGTCCGCCTGCGCGAACACACTCATGCGGGCCTGCAGCTTGCGCAGCTCGGGCGCTTTCCGTCCATCGAGTCGGTATCCCTGATCCGACAGCAGCTCGAGCCCCGCCATTGAGCACGGCTCGTTCAGTCAACACGCGTCGGCTTCTTCTGCTTTCAGTTTGACGGTGGAGCGCAAACCAGCGTTTATGGGTGCAGCTGCCACCTACTGTACAGGAGTGTGTGACATCCGGGGTTTATATACTTTATTAAAACAAAAACCTATATATAAATATATCTTTATTTCTTCACCCTTTCTTCCCTTCCTCTTTATTTCCTTTCCTTTTTTGATTTATAACCTACCTATATTTTCTGATCTAATCCTGTATTTCTTAGAAAAAGAAAGAGCCTTAACAACAATCCCTCATTTTCTCCTTCCTTCCTAAAATCCTTCCACGTTTTAACCCATACATTTTGTCACGTAAAATTCTCTCTGCACTATATTTATTACACCATAAAATGACGTGCTCAACATTTCCTGGTACATTACAACCATCACATTTATCAGAAACGCTTTTTGTCATTAAATACAAAGTTGACTTTAAGTGTCCAAGTCTTAACCTTGCAAGAACCACTTGATTGATTTGTGTATGTTATAATAGTGTCTCCCTTTATTATCGGTGTCCCACTTCTTCTGCCACAGACCCCTCACTGCCTTTTTGATCAATGATTTGTGTTTGATTAATTCATAAGATGTTTAATAACACTCCAAGAACTTCTCAGAAGATTCTGAACACTAACATTAGCTTTGCCTTTCTTTAGCACTTGAAGCATTTCCCATCTTTCCTCTTCGTATTTCCTTCATTTCAATAACACGTGACACTGATCCAATACCTCACAACTTTCACACACACCTGTTGGATGTTTAGCTATGATGTATAGTGTCTGATTCAGACCAGTATGTCCTATTATAAGCCGAGTAAGAACCTCTTCTTGTCGGTTTCTACCCCTCACCTTGTCCTGAATATCATAAAGATGCCCCTAGTTATTATAAAGAATAATACCCTTTCCTTCAGCTTTACTTCCACGAGCAGGAACACAAACAGAGCCATCATTCAAACCCTTCTCATGTAAACAGAACATGACTTGATGAATTTCATTAATGCTTTCTAATCTGTGTGATTTCACATTTTAATGCTTAAAAGAGCTGACCAGCTGTCTGTTGCAATTATTGCATTATTCACATTATTCTCCTGTATCCATTTTAACACTATTAATACTCCCACAAGTTCAACTGTATATACTGATACATTATCTGTTGTTCTTTTTATTATAGCTAATTCATAATGAGGAATATATACTGCTGTTCCTGTCTCTGGCTCTTTTGAACCGTCTGTGAATAACATTATACTGCTGTTTAATATCATTTTGTGCTATAATAAGCCTTAGGCATCTGCAGAATTATCCCTTATTTGTTGTAAAATATTTAAATCTAGTGTTGGCATCACTAATTACACCGGAGGAGTAACTGAATAGCAGTCTGTTGAGCTGTATTGCATATTCCTTCATTCACTGCTTTAATATCCCCTATATCCATCAAAACTTATAATATTGTATTCACTGTGTATGCCCTTTTAAATTGAACCAATAAGTTAACATGTGTTTATATCTGCTTAAACACATGCTGATGTGTATTGCTGGTATTGATATACATGCTCTTAACATCAAGCTCTTGAGGTGACTATCTGCAGACATGTAACCATAATCAAACGATGCTCTCGTATAGCCTGAGAGATACTTAAGCGCCCTAGTCTTGTCCTGCTGAACAGCTCAAAAGATTGATCACTTTCTCGGTTTCTTCTTTGATTTTCTCAATATGTTGCTTCCATGTTAGTTTTTCATCCAAGAAACCTTCAACTTTAACTCGCTCAAGCTTTAAGCCATGCAACTTAAGTGATGTCTATTTACGTCTTCTACACTGTAAACAGTGATAAGTTCACTTAACTTAAAAAAACAATGTGGAAACCCGTTGCCATACAATTATTAATAATAATTGAAAAAAATTAAGTTTACAATTGACAATTCACTTAACTTATACTTTTGTATTATTAATTACTTAACGATTTTAAGGCAACGGGTTTCCTCCATTTTTTTAAGTTAAGTCAACTTATCACATTTTACAGTGATACGAAGCCAATTTATGAAATACTGTGTGTCATCAAGCAGACTCAAGCCAGAGTCAAACAAGCAAAGTTAGTCAAAAGTGAAATATTTAATTGTGTTTGGGGTAAATATCTGCACTCCGTGAATGCCGATTTTGGGGCTGTAGCTAACTGCTGTAATCACTGTAAAACAAAAAATAAACATTTTTTAAATAATTTGTTACCCCGCTGACTTAACATTTTTAGTTTAGTCAAACTAAAATATCCCAGTTGTCCCTTAAATTAACATTGAGTACCTTAAAATCTAAAGTTGACTAAACTAAACATTTTAAGTCAGCGGGATTTTAAGTTGAAACATTTTTTTTACAGTGTAGAATAACAAATAACTTGTGTTTTAGTTATTGAAAGCCTGTTTATTTTCCCACTGCTCTACCTTATTAATTGCATCTTGCATTTTCTTCTCAATAAACCTCAAATTCCGTCCCCTAGTCCAAAGGGCCCTATAGTCAGCGTATAGAGATGTACCTATACACCTGGACCAATTTAATCAAATACATAATTTATCATGATATGAAAGAGCAGAGGGTATATGATATACTTCTGAATATTCAGCACCTCACTTCTCTGCTTCTGTCTTTCTTCTGTTGATGATTTCAGTCTCTGCCTCCACCTGCTGGACTTTGGGAGGTTATGAAGTCTTCTTCTCGGGATATTTCTGAGCAGTTGGTGATGTGCTCTACAGCTGTCTACTGAGCTGGAGCGTGAAACACATGCCTGTATATGAGGCTACCAAAATAATAATAATAATACAATAACTAAAACACTTTTCATTTGTAACTTCCTTTTTAAGACCATGAATCTCCTATGGCTGTTTTTTAGTCTGCAATATTGTTTTTATTACAACAAGCCATGCAATGAATATCAAATTTTAGTATTAAAAAACAAATAGTGTATTTTGAATATATTGGCCCCAAACTAGAAGCCCAATAATAACGAATACACCTGTGATTTGTTAGGAATACACTTGTGTTTTTTTAATATCATTGAAACGAATTGCCAGAGGAGCTGAATAAATGCAGGAGGTCAGACATGCTGATGTGCTTATGTTGTGAAATAAAACATGAAAAATGTCTTCAGCTTGTATTAATCAAAGACTTTATTTCAGGCATTAAAAACAACAACAATAACTTCAGGAGGATTGAGGTAGAAGTGTACTCTGATGAGTTTCTATAGGACCTGTGTTTTAATCTAAGAAAATCGTATCACTCCTGTAAAGTGATACAAATCTGAATCATTTGACACTTAAGTGATATTACACAGGGGTGAAGAAACCCCTCCCTGTAGAGGAAAACACAGTCCAGGAAGACCATATGACACATAAACAAACATGACACAAGCCATGTGCTCACACCAAACATGCCTCTACAAGAACACATGGCCAATGAGAACAACCACAAGCCATGAGCTCAACACAACAACACACAATACTATACAGAGCACAGGGTGAGAGAACAATGTGCTCACAACAACACATATGTGTGACCCTGCTCCACAAGACCAGTCATAACGGGCCATTTTTGTAAATGAGGATTTCTTCTGAATGATACACTTTCCATTGATGTATGGTTTGTTATGATCGGACAATATTCGGCAGAGATACAACTATTTGAAAATCTGGAATCTGAGGGTGCAAAAATATAAAAAAATCTAAATATTGAGAAAATCATCTTTAAAGTTGTCCAAAATGAAGTTCTTAGCAATGCATATTACTAATCAAAAATGAAGGTTTGATATATTTATGGTTAGGAAATTTACAAGATATTTTCATGAAACATGATCTTTAATATTCTAATGATTTTGGCATTAAAGAAAAATCTATCATTTTGACCCATACAATGTATTTTTGGCTATTGCTACAAATATACCCCAGAGACTTATTACTGCTTTTGTGCTCCAGAGTCACATTTATATTTCACAAAACATATTTGTATGGCATCAGTTCTCAATGAAGCATGTGTCCAACGACTTCCTTTCCTTCATATCCTCCTGAGACCCAGCTGTGGAGTGTTTGGCCTCTGTGGTGGACGTTATATTTGAGTGTATTTCTCTGAGACGTCACGTGTCACAGATATAAGTCCTGTAAGAGCACACTCAGGGCTTCATAGAGATATTAAATGATTGGTAGTTTCACTGTGAACACTCCCTCTCATAGGTCTTTAAACATGGATACATTTAATTCAGTGAAACATTTGACATTCTTATGGAAATGTGATTATATTTTGTAATTGTCCTTTAAATCTGAACAATTTCAAATTGTTTGTCATAAAGCAACATCTCAGGAAAATGTTATGGGTTTTCAAATTCAAATATGACTTGCTGTTATGAAACACACATGTCCCCTGTAGAGGACACCAGGACTAAAAGCATGTTTATTGTGCATTTTGGGAGACATAACAATTGAATAGGAAAATAAATTATATATACATTTCTTATGAAATATTAGATATTATTATGAAAATTTGCCAATTTATTACTCCCATTATGACAATTCTTCTTTCAACATGCTGTCCCAACAGCAACACATTGATATGCTAATTAGATACAGTATGTTTAATGGGAAAACCAGTTTATGGAAATTGTTGCACACATATTGCATAAAACAAAATGGTATATCAAATAATTTTGTTGTATATTTTATAACATAGTTGAGAATCATCCTTAAACAAAGTTTAGTATAAATAAAACTTAAACATAAAAATAGATTGGTGATTTAAAAAAAATCCAAGTGTTTTTGCCTTTATGATGTCTATTCATGTTATTTTAGAGGACTCCACTCCACAGAGGACATAGAATAAAATATCATTTTTCAAAATTATATTTTTCCATTTTTTCTTATGCTCTAAACAATGTAATGAACTGAAAAAAAGACTAAATTCAGAAAGTTGTTTTTCTTCTCAGGAGGTTATTGTTGATGAAATGCTTCCTATTAAAAGTCAATTATTGCTTTCAGCATCGTTCAGATTTCTATCAGATACATCTATGAATCCTCTTCGTCCGTGAGAGACATAAGGCCGCTCTATCAGATATATCAGATACATCTATGAATCCTCTTCGTCCCATGAGAGACATAAGGCCGCTCTATCAGATATATCAGATACATCTATGAATCCTCTTCGTCCCATGAGAGACATAAGGCCGCTCTATCAGATATATCAGATACATCTATGAATCCTCTTCGTCCCGTGAGAGACATAAGGCCGCTCTATCAGATATATCAGATACATCTATGAATCCTCTTCGTCCCATGAGAGACATAAGGCCGCTCTATCAGATATATCAGATACATCTATGAATCCTCTTCGTCCCATGAGAGACATAAGGCCGCTCTATCAGATATATCAGATACATCTATGTATCCTCTTCGTCCCATGAGAGACATAAGGCCGCTCTATCAGATATATCAGATACATCTATGAATCCTCTTCGTCCCATGAGAGACATAAGGCCGCTCTATCAGATATATCAGATACATCTATGAATCCTCTTCTTCCCATGAGAGACATAAGGCCGCTCTATCAGATATATCAGATACATCTATGAATCCTCTTCGTCCCGTGAGAGACATAAGGCCGCTCTATCAGATATATCAGATACATCTATGAATCCTCTTTGTCCCGTGAGAGACATAAGGCCGCTCTATCAGATATATCAGATACATCTATGAATCCTCTTCGTCCCGTGAGAGACATAAGGCCGCTCTATCAGATATATCAGATACATCTATGAATCCTCTTCGTCCCAGTGAGAGACATAAGGCCGCTCTATCAGATATATCAGATACATCTATGAATCCTCTTCGTCCCATGAGAGACATAAGGCCGCTCTATCAGATATATCAGATACATCTATGAATCCTCTTCGTCCCATGAGAGACATAAGGCCGCTCTATCAGATATATCAGATACATCTATGTATCCTCTTCGTCCCATGAGAGACATAAGGCCGCTCTATCAGATATATCAGATACATCTATGAATCCTCTTCGTCCCGTGAGAGACATAAGGCTCTATCAGATATATCAGATACATCTATGAATCCTCTTCGTCCGTGAGAGACATAAGGCTCTATCAGATATATCAGATACATCTATGAATCCTCTTCGTCCCGTGAGAGACATAAGGCCGCTCTATCAGATATATCAGATACATCTATGAAGCCTCTTCGTCCCGTGAGAGACATAAGGCCGCTCTATCAGATATATCAGATACATCTATGAAGCCTCTTTGTCCCATGAGAGACATAAGGCCGCTCTATCAGATATATCAGATACATCTATGAATCCTCTTTGTCCCGTGAGAGACATAATGCCGTCTATGAATCCTCTTCATCCCATGAGAGACATAAGGCCGCTCTATCAGATATATCAGATACATCTATGAATCCTCTTCGTCCCATGAGAGACATAAGGCCGCTCTATCAGATATATCAGATACATCTATGAATCCTCTTCATCCATGAGAGACATAAGGCCGTCTATCAGATATATCAGATACATCTATGAATCCTCTTAGTCCCATGAGAGACATAAGGCCGCTCTATCAGATATATCAGATACATCTATGAATCCTCTTCGATCCCATGAGAGACATAAGGCCGCTCTATCAGATATATCAGATACATCTATGAATCCTCTTCGTCCCATGAGAGACATAAGGCCGCTTCTATCAGATATATCTATGAATCCTCTTCGTCCCAGAATATAAGGCCGCTCTATCAGATACTACTATGAATCCTCTTCGTATGAGAGATAAGGTCATCTCAGATATATACGCCTCTGACATAAGGTCATCAACTTATCATGATACATCTATGAATCCTCTTCGTGAGAGACATAAGATCAGATATATCAGATACATCTATGAATCCTTCATCAGAGAGACTACGTCCGCCTATGTGGACAATATACTTTCATGATCTCTTGATTTTTATGGTGTGGCTGAGAGTTAATTATGAGGTACGTCTTGACTTCATGTTGAGAGAGGCCTGCGATTGTTTGTGTCCGACCACAAATCAAAACTCAGAGCAGACAGAAGACGCTGGGATCCGTGAACACATCAGTTTAATGAGGCAAGACTGGGGTCTGAAAACCAATCAAACAGCTCAAATTACAAGACAAGCGAGAATCAGAAATCCAAATAAACAGACCACATCCAGTAACCATGTGCAACTCTCAGAACCGCAGTCCAGAGAAAGACCAGAGAGAGTTTATCCTGCTTGTAATGGAGAATGAATGAATGTCAAGCGTGAGGGAAGCAGGACAGCAACATCATGTGGGAATAATGCATTTCATTTTCCTCCAAGAATCAGCCACACATATTCACTCTAAACTATAACGTTAGATATTGTTCTCTCTTCTATAAACTGATTTTTATCTCTTTAATAATGCAAACTGAACTCGAGATTGGACGTTGTCTTAAAACGTCCTCCTTACAAACAAGGTTACGGAAATCTCCTTCAAAATAATTCATCCTAGACGATTTCTACAAAATATAAAAGTGATATGTTAAAGTTCCACTGAAATAATTTCCCATTTGTTTAGTCCTGTCAAGATGCCCAGTGTTTTTTGGAAAAATGTTTTATTTCTGACAATATTTTAAATATATTTCATTTATCCTATAAATCTAAGATTCATTACTCAAATTATCCTGGTTTTATAATTCATTGTATTTTATGTTTTTGTAAATTCCACATGCATAAATGCACATTTATTTGAGAAGAGGTTAAAATGTGTATAGATGCACATATGTCAAAATCTAAAACAGTAAAGCAACTATAACAGGTGCAATATGCTCTTCAACATGTTTATATGAAAAGAATGCTTAATGGTGCTAATCACCCATGTGCATTTTATATAATAATTATATTCATGTCTTATGTAAATGTTATATAATTCTATAGTATAATTAATACAATGCTCTTTTATTGCTTATTTATTTATTTTAATTGTTTATTGATAATGTTTTTCCTTTTCGCTTTTTTTCCTGCTGTGCTATGATGCATGTGAATGTTTCCTTGATGTAATATATGTGATTTGTTCTTGTACATGCTATTTGTTTATAATACAGAATTTATATATAAAAATGAATGTGTGAAACGTTTATATGTTGTTAATGAACCGACAATCTGATTTTAGGGTGCATTGTTAAGCCAAAGTTCCCAGGAAGTAAGAAACTGAACTCCTGCACTTGAACGAATGGGTTTCTCTAAGCGAACGGGAGATTAGTAAACCAAAATGACACTTTTAAAAGTTAAAGTGTCAGTTTTGAAAATTGTCCCTCAAAACATTTGCATGAACACAATAAAATGGCTCATTGCGCTGGGATGTGGAGCACAGCTGCAGGCCAAAACACAATAATTGTGAGTCAAATGTTTCTTGACACTGATCCGGTCTTGTATGGGGACTGTCCCGGATTGTGAGGTGTCCTTGGCAGCTTGTTCCTGTCCTTCTGTATCGTTACACACCCCCCTCTTAGCATCCGCTGTACTGTACATCATCCATTTATCAGCAGACACTCCTCGATCTCTGCACTGCATCTCAACCGAGCTAAATCTACCAAACGGTCAGGATTCATGGAAATACAGCTGTCGATTGTTGCAGGCAGTACACAAATATACACAAAACACCACACGCCGAGACAACAGCTATATAAACGGAGGAATGTGAACCAATGCTAAACCAAGTGACCACAGCAAGGATGTCACAAAACACTACATCCCATAATTCCCATTTACTGGGATTATCATCAGGTCTTCTGTCAAGCTCGTTTGAGATCACAACGGTGGAAGTCACCGCTACACAAATGTCTCATTCTGACAGAAACCGTCTGCTTTTAAAGCGCATTTGTGACAGACTTCATCCAACCACAAATGCTGTTATGATTTACATATAAACATGCAGAAGAAACATACAGACAATATCCAGACAAACAGCAGAGGAAATGTGTGCGTGAAGTAAACAGAGGGCAGCTTGTACAAAGACTAAATAAAAATACTTTTGAAAAATGATCTAAAACATGTTTTTGGAAGAAATATATTATATTTTTCAGGGAACAGAGGATTATTAATTCTAACATTTTAACCTATTTTTGTTTAAAACAGCTAATGATGAGAATAAGTGCAAGTATGATTCATCTTTTAAAGTAATTTAATGACATTCAAATCAGCTGCCAACATCTGAGAGTGTGGATTATGAATTATGATGACTGATAATGATCATTTGTTTGTTTTATAGCAGTCTTAAAAATCCGAAGCACAGTTTAAATGGTAAGTGTTTCTTATGATTTAGAAAACATATGACCAGTTATTTAATATGAATTTTGGATGATTATTGATAACTGTTAGAACATGTCTTTAAAATAGATGGTCGGGAAATTTAGGAATCACTTAAACGTTAGCAGACTTGTTTAATCATAAATAATCATGCACAATATTAAATGATTGTGTTGTCAGTCCATCATCATCATCATCCTCATCATCAGCTCTGATCAGCTCATTATCTTGGGCTGAATGATTAAATAGACAAACACTATTATGATTGTGTGTTGTTCTCTCTTTTACTCTCACTTAAATAAACCCAAGGCCCATGTGATCTGCCCCTTTGTGTCGGGGTTAGTTATAGGGTTCACTGACTTTTGTTTTTCATATTTTTGTTTCATATAGTGGTCTTTTTATATTTATGTAGCCAATGCATGTATTTATGCCCATAACACTTTCCACGTATTTACTTACTTATTTATTTACTTACTTATTTATGGCCATCACTTTCCTCGCTTCATTTAGTGTTTTCTTCTCTCTTTAATTTGTATCAGTTTCAGGCTTTGGCTAATTTTTATATGTGACCCTGGAGCACAAAAGCAGTCTTCAGTCGCTGGGGCATATTTGTAGCAATAGTCAACAATACATTGCATGGGTCAAAATTATAGATTTTTCTTTTATGCCAAAAATCATTAGGATATTAAGATCATGTTCCAAGAAGATATTTTGTAAACTTACTACAATAAATATATCAAAACTTAATTTTTGATTAGTAATATGCATTGCTAAGAACAACTTTAAAGATGATTTTATCAATATTTTGAGTTTTCTTTGCACCCTCAGATTCCAGATTAATTTGTTAAAGATGAAGAAATTATAGCCTATAGCTATTTTACATAACGATAATATAATAACTATAATACAAACTGTGTCTATCATTTTTATAATGACTGATAATATTAATTTGGTTGTTTAGTAGCAGTCTTAAAAATCCGAAGCACAGTTTAAATGGTAAGTGTTTCTTCTGATTTAGAAATAATCTTTAATTTGAATTTTGGATGATTATTGATAACTGTTAGAACATGTCTTTAAAATAGATGGTCGGGAAATTTAGGAATCACTTAAACGTTAGCAGACTTGTTTAATCATAAATAATCATGCACAATATTAAATGATTGTGTTGTCAGCCATCATCCTCATCATCCTCATCATCAGCTCTGATCAGCTCATTATCTTGAGCTGAATGATTATCTAGACAAACACTTTTATGATTGTGTGTTGTTCTCTCTTTTACTCTCACTTAAATAAACCCAAGGCCCATGTGATCTGCCCCTTTGTGTCGGGGTCAGTTATAGGGGACACTGACTTTTGTTTTTCATATTTTTGTTTCTCTAGTTCTATAGCGGTCTTTTTATATTTATGTAGCAATGCATGTATTTATGCCCATAACACTTTCCACATATTTACTTATTTATTTATGGCCATCACTTTCCGCGCTTCATTTAGTGTTTTCTTCTCCCTTTAATTTGTATCAGTTTCAGGCTTTGGCTAATTTATAAATGTGACCCTGGAGCACAAAAGCAGTCTTCAGTCGCTGGGGTATATTTGTAGCAATAGTCAAAAATACAGTGTATGGGTCAAAATTATGATTTTTCTTTTATGACAAAAATCATTAGGATATTAAGTTAAGATCATGTTCCAAGAAGATATTTTGTAAATTTACTACAATAAATATATCAAAACTTAATTTTTGATTAGTAATATGCATTGCTAAGAACAACTTTAAAGATGATTTTCTCAATATTTTGAGTTTTCTTTGCACCCTCAGATTCCAGATTGATTTGTTAAAGATGAAGAAATTATAGCCTATAGCTATTTTACATAACGATAATATAATAACTATAATACAAACTGTGTCTATCATTAAAACATTTCAATCAAAACACAAGCTTTATCAATTAAAACAAAACAGGTTTGGAAAAACATATTTGGCTTTATCTGGGGAGGATAAACGAGGAGAATAAAACTCGACATATTGAAGTAGAATATAATGTATATCACTTTAGAGGTTATTATAGTCTAATCATATCATCGTGCTTTAAAGTGATTCTAAAAATCACTCAACACGTTCAACATGACTATTATTTTGGAGCCCCACACGTTTGAGCTCTCCGAAGCTGAATACGCTGCTGAATGGAGTCTGTCAGTCCCTCACAGCACGCGATCATTCTATTTCAATTCTATTCTGAAGCACGTGACAGACTCAGACTCGGCCCGCGTGAGAGAGCGTCTTCTGAGCGGCGACAGACGGCTGCAGTGCAGAAAACGGCTTAAATCTCCTTTATTTTTTCCCCTTTTTCTTTCTGAATTTGACTCTCTTGTCTCAACTCTAAGACTTACAAAAAACAAAAAGAGTGCCACATTTTTGATGCACTATGACAGCTTTTCTAAATCGATGTAATTTTATTTTTGCACTTCTCTGTGCAGATAATTCCATAATTTGATGTACGCAAACCCAGAATATTTGTTTTTCTCTTTATTTGTATGATTGTTCTTTGTAGGAATATATGCATGTCTTGTTCCCTGTGTTTGTATATTTCTACAATTTTTGCAATAAAAAAGAGTAAAAAAACACACAAAACGGGACTGTTTGCTAGTTTAAACCGTTCCGTAAGAACCAAATCGACACGTATGCGACTTAAACCTGACACGAATGCATTTATCAAGCACACACGTGTGTGAAACCTCGGTGACTGCATTCATTTCCATCAATTCAACATAACCTTGACCACGATCTGTTACTGAAGAAAGTATTATCATCATGCTTTCTAATGTTCGGTCAGGTGAATGATCAGAAACGCTTCATCTTACCTTTTCTTCTTTTCCTTTAACTGAACGCCATGTCCTTGATTAGATTAGAGATATGAGATATGTTTGTAAATGATCATAGGCTATTTGATGAGTTTTACGTTATAGACGACCCAGAGGAATCAGGGGGAATGGTGCTTGTACTGAAGAGATGTATTAGTCTGTTTCTTTTATAACAGATTGGGTGCCATCCCCTCACAGCCCCTCACTATATATGTAACGGATGTAGCTATGCCAGTAAGGGCTGTGTGTAAACCTCACTCTCCTGACCTCAAAAAAGAGGCGCTCTAGCGACTGACGCTAGCGGCTGTAGCCTTTGGCGTTCCTTGTTAGAGCGCCCGCCTCCCGCGCCGGAATCCCGGGTTCGAGACCTGCTCTGACGAGTTGTGGCAGTGTGGACCAGGGGGGGTTACATATAGACCTAGTCTATATCACAGCTTTTCAGCTGCTTACACACATTTACAAATCTTTACACACAAATTTAAGAATTGCACATAAAACACATCTCAAAAGCAAACATTTGCAAACCCCTTCGCCATAATATTAATTCCTGTTAGATGTGTGTTACACAGAGACTTGTGTGTTTTATGAAATTGATAACTGAGTCAAAGGCTGAGCATTAGTGTCTGGTGTTTGAGTGACAGATTTCAGAAACTGTGACAAGTGATGATTTTGTGTGTAAGCAGTTAAAAAACTAATGCACAATACAGTGTTCTGATATAATGAAATACTATCAGAACACTGTATTTTAATGCCCTACTTCCACTTATATATACATTCATGTATTTAGCAGACGCTTTTATCCAAAGCAACTTACAGTGCATTCAGGTTATAAATTTTTATCAGTATGTGTGTTCCTGGGAATTGAACCCACAACCTTTGCGCTGCTAACACAATGCTCTACCACTGAGCCACAGGAACTATATGAGATTGTAATCACTTTTAAGCTCATATTTGTAAATCACATTGAACAAGAAATTAGGATATTAATCACCTCTTATATGATACACTTACACTATTCCAAAGTTTGGGATTAGCAAGATTTGTGTTTCGTGTTAGGTCTATATAAACCCTATTAATTTGTGAAAAAGTGCTACTTGTTTAATTATAAGTTTGATTTTTAAATGAGAAAAGCTTGACCTGCTCCGTATAAATCTGCAGTGTTTAGTGTGCTATAAACTATTAAACAGTGTTTAGTGTGCTATAAACTAGCAGGATTGTGCAAGTAAAGCTGTTTAGTGATTACAGATAACTAGATGCCAGTCCCTGGAGCTCTTTCATTACCCGGATGCTTGGGATCACACTTTGACTGCTAAATGTGCTTTTCCAGGGGTCATGAATTGTGAAATTTAATTTTCCCTGATCATTTAGCAGCTGCTTTTATCCAAAGCGACTTACAGTGCATTCAGGTTATACATGTATTGTCAGTAGTATTTGTGTTTCCTGGGAATCGAACCCACAACCTTTTGCTGCTAACACAATGCTCTACCACTGAGCCACAGGAACACTTTTGAAATATAACACGTCATCTGTAGTTGCTTCTGATGCCTTTATGGGCCAGTTTAGGCTGAGTTTTATTCTCGGCTCATCCCTGTCTAAGAGTGTCAGACCCGGCTCTGTTCTTGGGTCCCTGGACGTCTTATGAACGTGTGTTTTAGGAAAGGCGGTGATGTGGATTTGTTGCTGTGGCTTATGAATATGTGACTTACACACCACCAGTAATTATAGTGTGACTGGGAATCTCCTCCACCTGCAGCTTATGTTGTGTTTGTCTCTTACTCAGGACACAGATGAAGTCACAGGTAGCCTAAATAGTACTTAGATTGTGAGTGTATTCATTTAGCACATGCATTTTTTTAAGATAAGCTCTTTTTACAGTACAGTACGTTGATTAAACCAGTCTGGGAAACTTCATGTCATTGTTTTACCATAGGGTTTAAATACGTTTATGATGGATTTTCAAATTTTAAGAGTGAATATCTGGGACAAAATAAAAAAAATATGTTTATCCTTTTGATAGTTCATTAAAAAAAAATCACAAAAATTCTAACCGTTCAATGAAGTAAAATAATTGAAAGTGGGGAGAATATCTCATGATGAAACAAATGTTTTTCTCCAATAAATGTTGGCCAAAAGTATTGGCACCCCTAGAAATTCTTATGAGTAAAATATCTCTGAAGTATATTCCCATTCATATTTACAATTCTTAGCACACCAGGGTGACTTGGAGCATAGGTTAGAATTTCGTGAATTATTTTGAATGAAAGATCAAAAGGATAAACAATGCAGATTTATTTTCACAGCCGCCTTTGCTCATATTTACCAAGAGTGTCAAGATTAGTGGAGGGCACTGTATGTATATATATATATCACAAAGAAAAATTGAAAAATGCAGATTGTCCAGTTTACTAAATCATATTATTTGTGATCTACACAGAATTGTGTTTTTGTTCTGAATGCGATTTTTTTTAATTAAGGCAATTCTCCAACATGTGCTATCTTAATTAAAATTTAAATGTAAATAGTTCATTTTCAATGACATTCTGTAACTGAAACTGTAGTTCCCAGCATGATTTGTATGGGACCTTTTGTAAATGAAACAAAGTATTATTTTGTTGTGTTTTAGAAAGATGAGAAAAGAGGTTCGATTATTGATTATGTTTCGATGTCACTGGGTAACCATTGTGGTGAAGAGAAGCGTTTGATTA